>VXBQ01001271.1:323366-433919 GCA_013400175.1 Phainopepla nitens | reverse complement strand
AAATTGCTATATTTCTAATGCCTACTTTGATAGATATTAGGCTAAAAGACCTAATGTGGAATGCTTTAAAAAGAGGATTAATTCTACCATGAAGCAGTAGCTGAAAATTGCAAAGAATCTCATGATATTGCACCCCTGTCAGACAAAAGAAAATGCAATACAAAGTTTTTTTGTTGTTCTCAGTGTTGTAGCTTCCACATTTTTCTTTCCACCATTTAAGAAGCTGTCTCAAAAAATCCTAATAGACTTTGGCTATGAGACATATTTCATACATGCCTAATGGAAAAACTTGGCCTAATAATTTGCTATGCCATACATATGCATTTTAAGTGAAGTGTAAGTAACTGGGACTCTTATTAACTACAGAAGAAATGAAAATGGATTACATAATCTATTTCTGTAATACATGTATTTTGAGCCAATAAAATGACCTTTGAAAATTACTGAGATGCATGAAAATGCCATTAACTGTAATAGGAATCAGCATAAGAAGGTGAACTGTAGGTGAGGCTTAGCACTTCTTAAATTTTCATAATATAGGCAAGATTTAAAGTGTGTGCTGTGAATATTTAACCATTTTTAGGGAACACATGCAGTACATGTACATGGTACAAAAGTGTTGATCTTTGTTGCCTTCACATTTAAACCACCTTGGTCTTACATTTAAACATTTTCTTATTAATTCAATGTTCATTTCTAGTCAGAAACAGAAGTAAATACATAGTATTAGAAGATACTCGTGAAATTATAACTTATTAACATTATCCAAATACAAACAGTTAAAAAAGTAAAAAGACACTTAAATATCTTATGGTTTAAAGCACAATGCAAATGGAGACTCTGAGGCCATTCTCTGATAGAGGTTTCACTAAATTGTAAAATTAAAATTAATTTTTAAGTAAAGTATAGATTCAAGATGTCAGCAAACATAGCAGGTTTTCTTGTCACACTTTCCACTTGAGAACCTGATGAATTTTCTAAGGGTCAGATTTCACAGCTGAGGGGTTTTAGAAGTGAAGTGGATGTTAATTGGGTTGTTGGTGAAATTTATTGCCCAAGCAATTTTTTATTTTCACAAATAATTACAATATAAGTCTTTCTCCCAATCTCAGAACTATGGATGAAATCCTGCGCAGTAAGTATTATTTAAGTGAGCAACTGGATTTTTTAAAATTCTCAAAACTGTGTAACACACTAGAAGAAGAAAAAAAATCAAAAAGTATAGATCAGAAATTGTAGAGAGAAAATGTTAAAGAACCATTGCATCATCTTCAAAGTGAACATATCCAAAGTTATCAACTTAAGAATCTTAAGAATTTAGTTGCAAGAAATCAAAACTTTTCTCATTTCTTTTTCGTAAATGAGCAGAAATGAGCAGAAATGCACAGAAATAAGTATTGAAGGCAACAAGCTTTTTGTTAGCTTACCCTCTCATTACATGATGACAGTAATGTTTGGGGGTTTTTAAAATGTTTGCTTAGGCACTCATCTATAAGGATTCAGTCTCTTCTTAATCTTCTTACCACTAGCATTCTTTATACAGAACTCATTTGAAGACAATTGATTCTTGTCTCCATTACTGCCTCTTTCTTGCCTTTGAAAAAACTTTCAATTTTTTTAACTTCTGGTATTATCTTGGATAATATTAACATCTCTCTAACAAAGTACATCCAAGAAAGGCTCAAAAAGTCCTTTTAATCTAGTAACAAAATGTCAGTAATGAAAGCAATTATGTGACAATACTAGATTTTGCTGATATGCTTTGCACTTACTCACATTTCACACACATGCTTAAAATTACTCATACTTAGGTCAACATCATGAAAAAATAGTCCGGTCCAAGTTTTTCAGAGCAAATGAAGCCAACTGAATGACCCTGGAATGATAAAAACAGAAGAAAAGGTAATAGGTAGATGTAGAGTGGAGTCTTAGCCTTTTAAACAGTATGATGTTATTAATAGCACTACTGTTATTATACAAAAACAAAGACAGAAGCCCAATGCAGAAATGTGTTCAAAATCAGAATATAACAAGCAGGTGATGGAGACACTAATTTGATCAGTATGTTGATAACACCATATACACCTCCTTCTAAAAGCTGTTTTGTTTTGGAAAGTTTTGTTGCAATGTGTGTGATCTATTTGGAAATTATTTTTTGCCATCAAAACACTACTGTAAAAACCTGCACTACAGTACAATATGGTTCACCAATATAAGCCTTTTTACATATATATATATAATTCATTTCAATTGGGAGAGGTCTATTTCAGAAAGGATTAAATTGGCAAATCCTTGCTATGACAGAATAAGCCCAAGATTCACTGAGAAAATAACCCAGTAGGCTGCTGAGTATAGGCCCGTGGCTACAACAGCATGACAAACAAATGCAAACAAATTCTAGAAATGCTGCTAAATCAGCCAAAATAATATGTATTTTCAATGCAATTTCTTGAGCTGCATTGAAATGTACATTCTTTTTTGAAAGCAAAACTGAGACCTGGCTAATTGAATTCCTTAATCAATGGATCTTTAAGAAGCTATTTGTTAAGGTAGTGTTTCAGTGTGTTATGACAGATATTTAACGGGATGATTGGGATGGCATGAGCAACAAATCTTTTATTCACTTTCTGAAAAAAGGCTATCTCATTGAGAATTCATAATTATTCAAAAAGTATAATTACCATTAGGGCAAATCTGGACATCAAAGTCTAAATAAAAGAGGAAATAAATGATTCATATACCAAAATCACTAAATACTGCAGAATAACAACCACAGTACAATAAAAAGGCCATCAAACAATACACACAGTAGTGCACCTCGGTCAAATATAAATAAATGTTGCATGTTCCTTAGGCCAATAAAAACCCAAAACAAACGTCCATCATATTGTCAGAGTCACAAATTTATATACTTACTTACTTACTAACTAACTAACTAACTAACACAATTTCTAACTTATCCATTAATTTTTATATAGTATGGATATTTCCAGATAATCCAGATGAATTCTAGATTTGATCTTCATGTCAGAGTACTAATGCTGGTTTATGGGACTTTCTCAGGGTAGCAAATGCTAGAAGGTAAATAAAATCTGAAATTTACTTAGTTCAAAGTCTCAGAAAAAAATGAAAGAAGAGCAAGTCAGTGAAAGGGAATGAGACCTCATGTTTCAATTTCCACCCCTAAGACTATCACTTTATTTTCCAGACACATTTTCCCATAAATATGCACAGAGTTAGCTTTTCCATTCTTCCAAATGAGACATCTTCTTCCAGCTGTCTCCTTGCTTCAACCCAGAGTCCTCACTGTACCACTCAAAACACCATGTAATTTAGGTGTGGTTAGATGGATCCAGCCTCCTCAAGATGATGAGGACCCTCAACATAGGCTTTTGGGGTACTTTTGGTATCACAGAATGCTGGAAAATGTGATGGCTTTTCTCCATTAGGTATGTAACCACAGCAGCAGGAAGGCTAGGCAGCCTGAGTCCCACATGAAGTGTCCTTTGTTTCTGCTCTCAGTTCCACTTACAGACATCAGAGATGTGAGGCACAGCTTGAGTTCCTGTTCTGGCTTCCAGATGTCTTCACAGATTCCTTTTTCCTTCCATTGTCTGCAAGACAATATGTCAGGTCTACTGAGGCCATAGGCGTGAGCACAGTGTCACTATTTCACTGCAGATAGTATTTGGATGGATTTTAATGACAATCGTTCGTCTTTTGAGAGGATAAATTCTAAAAGCTTAAAAAATCAAAGTAATTGACTAAATAGCCTGTTTTTCTGTCTGAGCATAATGTCACTGAGAATGTGGAACACCATGCCCTGTGATTGAGGAACGTATTGCTATACCACCTTTTTTCCCCCAGAGACCACAATGGCTGATAAGATTGAAACTATTTTTCAAAAAAACTCCTATTGCTTGTGTTACTGTAAAAAATGTCATTATATAGTAAAGTTAACAAAACTACTTGCACTCAACAAAAAAAATCTGCTAAAGAAGTAATTTTGTTAGTGATGGAAAAGTAAGTTTTTCCCTAGCAACTATGAAGACTTTCAGCTCAGTGTGTGCACATCTGTCTTCTTAAGCTGTTGGACAATAATTATGGGATTTTTCAGTATATTGAGTGAGCTGAATTCTCTGTGAATTCCAGGAAAATCTTCTGCTAGTTTCAGACGATAGAAGAGTTTTCAAAAACTGAGTTTTTTCTGCAGAAATAGGAGAGTTTTTATTTCTCTGATTATGAAATGCTATAGTTGCACTTTACACTAAAATGGGGGATTTTATTCTCAAAAAGCTTATCTGGATTCTTCTGTTTGCAGGCTCCCTGATCTTTTTGCAATACTCATTATCATTTTTTTCTTGGTATTGAAAATATGTTTAACAAAGTTCTGCATGCATAAGTCAAAGAAGGGTAATTATTCATCAGCCAATGTATTGTAAATTGTTTCATTTATGCCATGAGACAGAACACTTGCAATCTAACAATTATTAGGCCTTGTTGAAAGGTGTAACTATAATTTATCCTGTGTTTAAAATATTGCTTTCATCCCCAATAAATGCAAAATTGGGAATAAAAATAATGCTTGAAGAAACTGCCTTTCCTTTCAGGAAATTGGGTCAAATTTCCTCTAACTAAAGTGTTTTATTATATCAACTATTGCCTTGCATGCGCCATTCATCTTTTACAGCCTAACTGACAATGTTTATATATTCTTTGCAAAGCTTACATTTGAAACACATATCTAGTGATTTGGAAAATATATTATATTATAGATAAATTGCAGAAGACATGAGCATCAAGTCTGCTGGGTAAATCTGTTTGATGGGATCTTTCTTTACTGAGTTGTCTCAAATTCGATCTGATAAATCTCATATTAACCTCCCACGAGTTCCACAAAATCTCAGTTTCCTACAAAGTGTCTGAGGATGAGCTAGGTTTCATGGGTTGTGTTTTGGGCCTGCTTGTTTGTTTTATTTTTAATGATTTATGAACACATTTACTCATACATCAAACAGGTATCTGAATTTTTATCCAATGTATTTAAAAGGATTGGATTGTTTAAAAGAAAGAAAAAATCAAAATTATTGAACTGAAAGAGACAAACATAATGGAAAATTCTCCAAATTTTCTGAAGGAGACAGCAAATACATGACAACTTCACATTCAAAGAAACATGGAAGTTCTTGTTCACTAAGATACGTTTTAGCATTCTCCTGGCTACACTTCAGACAACAGAATGCCTGTGGGACAGTTAGTATGTATGTCCACCCCAACAGATGTCTGCTACAGATATTACCAGCTCCTCAGATAAAATCCAGAGATAGCATTCATAGTGCTGGAGTGAGCAAAATTAATATGTTTCTTTTATAAGGCAGTAAAACCCCCCACTCTCTCAACTACAACTTAAATAATACCAGCATTATGAACAGTAAATAATAGCCTCAGTTTTTAACCAGCAAGACCAACCTCCACAAATCTTAGGTTCCTGGGACCAAAAGGAAAAGTCTGGAGCAGCTGGTTTACCATTAATTGAAGAGTCAGGGACTCGTGTCTATGGTCAGGGAATACTTAAGCAAATGATACACACCTGATGCATCTTTTAAGATTTCTTACTATTTAAGAGGATAAAATGAACATATACACAAATGTCAAACTACCGATGATGTTAGTGAAGATTAGTTGTTAATTGATTCTCTTTTTCATTTAGCCTCCTTTAGAACTAAATCCACATAACAATAGTTACTAAGGAGAAAAATAAAATTTTCACATAGTAAAATTTTCACCACCACTTCTCACCCTTTTATACTATCCTCTCATGATATTTTCACCACATCATGCCTCTTGTACCTATTGGTACTGATATAAGTCTATGGAGGTTCAGGAAGTTAATGGCATTTATATTTATATCATAAATAGAAAAAAATTGAGATTTAATCAGATTGTTACTACTTATCAAGAGATTTTTACAGTAGATCAAGTCTGACATCAATAAAAGTTCAAAAGATAATAAAGCAAAAATTATTTCATTATATATTTAAACTTTAAGCATAGCTGAATGCTTTTTGTTCCAAGTGTATTCTGTAGAGTTTGTTTTGTATGAAAATACTGTCTTATTTCTCTTTCCAAAATTGTAGAGAGTGGCATTAAGTTTGACCCATGAGGATCTCCAAAGGTTGCAGAATAAATCCTTATCTACTATATTTGGTTGCAATTAGATCATTCGTTTTCATTTCACTAACTTAAACCTCCATATTGACATTATGTTTTTTCAGATTATAGTACTATTAATAAAATGATGTTAGGAGTTCCTTGTGCCTACACCTATCTCTGTAATGAAATGCTTCCATATATGAAACCAAATATTAGATTTTACTGAAGGACCTCACTTTTCATAAAGAGACTTTTTTGTGAAATAAAAATGCCAAGAATGTTTCTTTATTGTGCTGCATGGTCATTGTATCACATAAAAATTGTGGCACTATCAAGAGCTGCCACACAACAAGGTCATCTGTATGTCCCAATCCTGGCAGGTGTTCTATATTTAAGATGTGAGTGGAATTCCACAGCCTTCCTTGCACCAGAACTCTTGTGCTTTACTCTTGCTGATCATTAGACTTTTTCTCCTCTATATTTAACTCAGTCTTTCTTGGTTCATCTGAAGACACTGGTCACAAGGAGTGCAGTTATTTTCTCTTTTCAACGTTACTTAAATTACCTGAAGACAGTTATCATTTTCCTTGTATATTTTTGCTGCAGTTAAAATAGATAATCCCATTTGTTCAATCTTTTCTCTTGGATAATTTTTTTCAGTAGTCATCATTCTCTTTGTCTGCCACCATAATCTCTCCAACTGGTACGCATTTCAACACTCATGCAGCATACAGATATTAGCATAAAATCTTTGCCTTGCTTTTGCCCTGTATGCCTCAGGCTTCTTTTGAAATGGATTTGTGAGCCAGTTGTTTCCATACTGGTTTCATCTTGCAGATTATTTCTGCCTAAGTGCTGTACCTTGTATTTCATCCAATTTTTAGGCCATTTCTCCCAATTGTCAAGGTAATTTATAACTTTAATCCTGCCTCCATCCTTGTGATATCTCTCAGCTTCATGACACCTGCAAATTTAATAAGCATCTTTTCCATTTCAATTCAATTTTGGTTCAATTTGTTAATAAAAACATTGAACATAACTAGACCCATGACAGAACCCTGTATATTCCCACCTGACCCTTCCTTCTTTTTTGACAGTGAAATATTGCCAAGGACTCCATGGGTACTGTTAGCAAAGCTGTCTAACACCCACCTGGTAGTTTTCATTTGGACTATAACTCCAAAGTTTGCTTATGAGATTGTCACAAGAGATAATTTCAGATGCCCTACAAAAGTCATTAGACGACATCTACTGCTTTTCCCCTTTTCACAGTTCCTGCATTTCTGTCATGGAAGGAAATTGGGCAGGTTTGACATGATTTACTGTTGAAAATTCATTGGTGTCTGTTATTTATCTGCTTGTTATCTTCAGCATGCATAGAGATAGGTTTGATTCCTTGGTAAAATCTTTTTCCGGGAATTGATATTAGACTAGAAGTTGTATGATTTGGTGACTTCTGTGTTTCTTATGAGTAGTCACAAAATGTGTTCTTCTTCAGGTCTTCAAATATTTTATCTACGCTTCCCAGTTTCACCAAAAATAACCCTCAAATGCAAGGCAGTTGTATTTTGGCACACTGTACTTCTTGGCTGTTGTTATACCTTATCCTCCACCTCTAATTACACCCAGTGCAGAGTTTATAATTTTTAAGGCAACTCTTAAAAGTTACTATTGATAACCACAGGCTAGCATTCAATTTTCTGCTCTACTTTTTGCTGGAGATACCCTGACAAATTATCACTTGCTTAGATTATGCCAGAAAGCTAGTTAAGTGATTATTGTCTTTTATTTCTGATTAAATAAGCTGGGAGAGCTCATTTACATCTTCAGTTGAAACTTTCTAAGACAACCTGGCTCATTTGGCTAAAATTAGTTAGAAGACAAATCACGATGGGAAGGAGAAAGTGATTAGCAGCTGGGAACAGGATTGGGGTCATTACCTCTGCAAGCAACACAGCTGGAGAGGGAAGAAGGCATGTGTTCTGGCTTCAATTTTCTTCTAGCTGAGAAAATCTAGCATTTCAAGAGATATTAGCATTGAACACTGGACTTTTTCACAATCTTATTTTCCAAAACATCTTGTAGTCCACTAATACATCCAGTTCTTTCTTTCCCCCTGCTGCTTACATCTAATCAGCTATTGAAAGCAGAGGGAATTTCACAGCTTTTGCCTTTACTGAATAATGTTATTTTTTCTCATCAGTCTACATCTCCAGTTCTGAAGACAACAAATTTCATTGATGATATTCTTACAACTAGTACATTGAGTTACTTTTCTAAATGTATGCAACTACCACTAGTATATACTTAAAGCTTAAAATGGATGACAACTAATGCATTAAATATAATTTGGCCTAAGTCAAGTACTTAAGGAATTTCTCCACAATGGAAGACCTGTAGTTTCCTTTAGCACAGTCAGCCACAATCTCCCCTTTAGGTACTGATTTACCCCTATCACATTTTTTTTAGTAATCCTAGAATCTCCAGTTTTATTCAAAATTTATGAGTACAGCTCAAGGACATGTCTTTTAGGAATGATGCAGAGCATGTTTTTCTGATGTGCATGTGAGACTCTGTGATGAGCTTAAAAAGGCTTGAGGCCAACAACCAAGGCAGATCTATTTCTCTGACAAAGGCAAAGTGCTGTAGAAGTAATTTTTTAGTGACTCCTCCAACATCCTCATTTATCCTTAGATCCTATTCTCCCTGGCATTAATTGAGGGACTTTTGCTGGACTTCAAAGGCAAAAGAATCAGAATATCAAACAGGCAAAATCTCTCACAAACTGAAACTCTACATAGGAGCAGCTCTAGCACAAATCATTAGGAAAACACTTATGTAAACCTCAAAGTCAATAAAGATAAAAATTTGAGCCAGGAACAGCTTTTCAAGGAAAGGCATAGAGCAGTTGAAATTAGAACCTGATGAGTAATTAAAGACATTATAATCTGCAGTTCCTATATCAGGTTGGCAGACCCCTTTATTGTGATGTCTCATTTATTTGACTAATCCTATAAATTTATACTCCATGGTGACAAGCACAGAAATTCAGATATTATTTAATCCTCTTTGTCTCATTGTAAGTACAACTTTTCACAGAGAATTGTGTTTTAGAAAAAGGCTTTCAGTGACTTTCAGGCAGCAGTAAGAGATTAAAAAGAAAATCTATTCTTGTATGATTCTTTTTACAGTGGTGGTTTCTATTCTCTAGTAGTTTTAACATCCATGGACAAAATACTGTATGAAAATACATGCAAGACCTTTGACATGTAGGGTGCTAACACCATTCTGAGGTTTCATTTACATCTTTACACTTGAGAGATGGCCCTTCATGCAGCCTTATGTGAAAAGGACCTAAGCACAGCTTTTCAGTGATGTGTATGTGACACAGTCATTTTTCACAAGAAATTTTGAGAATTCACAGATTTAAATGCATCTGAAAGAAGAAATATAGGCACAACAATACCCTGTTTAACATGAAACCAGAAAATAAGGTTGTGGTAAATATTCTGGAGATGGAAAACTATAAACAGAAAAGTTATTGTATCACAGTTCTTCCAGAAAGCATGACTAAACTCTTGATTTGGGTTATGTATATAACCTAGCAAGACCTTTCCTTTTTAGGTTAGTTTTCAAGTTGTTGGTCCACTAGACCCCTGAACCAGTAGCACATTCATTGTGATGCTTTCTTATATTCACATACCATTGTCAACTCTAATAATATCTAATAAATATAGTTAAGGTTATGAACTAAATCTAAGCTTCATGAACTGAAGCTAAGCCAGTTTTTGTGCTGCTATTTTGTTGGCATATGGTCTAAATATTTCCCTCGGTTTTGGCTCCTGCTTTTAAACTGGATGGTATTCAGAATAATTCTCAGCTAGAAGATGTTTTCTTTAAGATTGGAGGGGCCAGCGAGCCAGAGTCTATAGAATCAGAGGTTAGCACAAGAGCTACTGTTTCTGGGTATGATGAATTTTTTCTCCTTGGTATAAAGATTTGTTTTGCATAAAGCTAATTCCTTGCAAAGGGCTCCTTCAGAAATATTTTGCCAAGAAATTAACTGCATGTATCATTAATGAAGTCAGTGTTTCTGCATCATTGTTCATAGAAAATATTCACACAAATAAGGCAATAAACCCAGGAGATTCTATCAAAGACAATGTGCCTAAGTACTCTTCTCCAGAAAGAAAAAGCTATTAAAAATATTGTTGCTCTTCACAAATTTGTCTAAATTTTGCAGTATGTTTTTCAGTGATTTTATCTTACTTTTCTCTATATCTTAATCTTTAGAAGTACATTTTTCATTATGTGTACCTGGCACAGAATCAAAGAAGCTGCAAATCTTTGAAAGAAATTTTTCAGTCTGCTCAGAGAGTGACACGAGGAAAAATGGGCTTTGTACATTAACTTTCTGGTCATTAAGTTCATTTGTTTCTCTTTGAGTAACTAACAGAGACATAAAACAAGTGATGAAAATGTGATTTTCACCATTCACATTAAAAATGGGCCTTGGTTAACCAAGTCAAGCCTTTCAAGAAGTCTCCAATTATCTATACCACACAGAAACACGTTTAAACTTTACAGCAAAGTTAAGCATATATTGGGCATATTCTAGTTGCTGATAGTGGTAGGTGTGTGAGTTCATGTTATGTGGAATATCTTGCAGTAGGCCACAAATGCTGGATATGCATATCTTTTCTCCCTTTCCCTCTCACCAATTACAGAGATCTCATTCCTGACAATTCTCTTGCTTTCAGTAGCCAGCCTATCTGTTTTCGGGGCTAAATCATTTGAAGACCATCACTGCCAGATTTCCTTTTTAAGACAAGGCAAATCCTTTCAGTACTCACTAGCTAATTATTACTTTTTTTCCTGTGGTAGA
This sequence comes from Phainopepla nitens, assembly GCA_013400175.1. Classification (NCBI taxonomy): domain Eukaryota; kingdom Metazoa; phylum Chordata; class Aves; order Passeriformes; family Bombycillidae; genus Phainopepla; species Phainopepla nitens. Next base: position 422,881 of record VXBQ01001271.1, on the reverse strand, counting down.
ATTACCTAGGAACAGCTACAGTGCTTTAAACACGTATCTTAATCTAAATGTGTACAAATTGTAATTCTGAGTTCTTTTTCAACATCCTCAGGGACACATAGAGTTGTTGTATGCATGTGGGTGGACTTTACATTGGCTGGAACCATCTGCACAACTGAGCTACAATAGTCTAGAATCTGAAGTGAATGTTGTTTTTCATTTCTCTGTGTCTCAGTTCCTTGCAAATGAGGCAGAGCTGATGCTGACCCCTTCATTTTGGGTTATGAAGATAAGTTCTTCATTAGTGCTTTGAAAAATATCAGGTGCTGTGGTGTGAACAGCAAAGAAGCAACAAGAAATAAACCTGTAATTCTGTATACAAAATTTGTGCTCATCAGGGCCTGCTCAATGAGACATTCAGATAGCAGTACTATTTATTTGCTGACTCTCTTCTTAAAGGCTATTAAAATATATAGGATTAAACTGCACGGGCATTTTCTTTTTTTTTTTTTTTTTAAGTTTGAATGAGTGCTTCATTCTGGCTATGTTAGCTCCAGTACATTAAAAATCTTTTTCAGTCAACCTGCCTTTGCGAAGAAAGCAAGAGGCTGACAGGAGGTGTATATTTGCATCTTGTCCCAGCAAGGTGCTGGCACTAAGCCAGAGCATGCACTGAGAGCCAGGCACTCAGATGCACTCCTTAGGGTGTGAAGAGACTGTGAGTGCAGGGAACTGAACTCCACCACCTCAAAAGCCTCTTCCCTGTTTATGATATAATCTACACCCAAGCACTTTTATCCACAAAGCAATAAAAAACTCAACAGTAGCAAAACATTTGCCTCTGATTTTGGATACGAGAAGCCGGAACTAATCAGTTTCTTCACACACAGAAGAGTTACAAAAGATGGAGTCTTGCAGATGCCTTCACAGAGATGAACTCAGCACATCCTTCTCTTGAACAGCTACAGTGTAGTTTTATGATAAGCAAAAAAATCAAACCCTAGTAAATTAGTTTGAGGTATTTTTATCTGATAGATAGAAATAGTTTTCTTATACTGAAACCGCTGCATAACAGTAGCCAGTGCTGCAAACCAATGCACAATTTTTTCAAGGATGTGATTTCAAGGAACATATTTTGCTTGGCCTCCCTGGAGATATACAGTAAAAATTTCACTTTAGCATGCCCGTAGTTATACAAGGAAATAATTAAAGCAAGCAGTTGCCAAGGAGGCATGGCAAACTTACAGAAATATGTATATCCTATTGTATATATCTGAACTAATAATTATGATGTCTTATTAGCTGCATATTGACAATAAGCTTGGTGCTTTGCCATTTATATTCTACTGTTGCTAGGCTGAAATGAACACCAGACAACCGCAAGTTTTAAGGAAAGAATAACTGTTGTGTTTTGCCTAGAAAATTGCCCAGTGCTAATTTCAACGTGAAAAGCAATCAATAATTGCAAGAGGAAATCAGGAAGACCTCAGATAGATCCTATCTCACTCATGTCATGTCAACAAAAATCTTTCTATCCATATGGTTAAAATAAAATCAAACAAGGAGTAATTTTTGCTAAAAGTAGGGTTTCTTACCTTTTAAAGCTGAGTTCTGCCAGAATAAACTATAAGAAGACACAAATAAAACTTTTGAGTTATTTTTATTCTTATCAGAAAGTATCCAGAGCATCATCATTCATCACCAGAACAGAGTGTAAAATGTATTATCTTCTCTAGGCGCATCTTGAGCAAAGTGAAGAGTAAATGAGACCACACTTTACAGATGCCCATCTCCTTCCATTTGTTACAGCAAGTGCTGCAGTGCCAAGTCCATCAGTCTGAAATAAGGAATGGTGCAAAGAGAATTCATGATTACAGAAAAACTAAGTGCCATAGAACTGAGATATTTCAACAAGGGAATGTAATGACTATTTATATCACCAGTTTCAGGAAAATTCAGAAATGTACTTGAACGTTGCAAATCCATCTCTTTTTCTCTACTAGGTGCATATAGTTGCTCACTCAGAGACACATACTTCTGGTTGCAATAAAAGGTACCTAGGCTCTCTATTTTTTTATTTCTCTACTGTTGAAAAAAAAAATATAAATTATATAATCCAGGGATTACGTAAACCAATTCAATTCCCACCTCTATTTGAGTTTTAAGATGCCAGCATAGTCACTTAATTTTTCACCTTTGACCTCATGAATCCTGTAGTTCTAGCTTCATGCAGACCCTTCCCCTGATAAAAATCCATCTGTTCCAGGACCCAGTCTGTAATACAGTCATCTGGGCACTCTGCTAGAAATTCACTCCACCCCTGGAACAGCACTGGAAATCAATTCTTGTACTTACTAAGCAGACACTTCTGGCAAAAGTCACCAATCTCTTAGTTAAAGCTTAAAGCAGACAGAGATCTGAAATCTCAGAGCATCTCTGGCAGACTCCTTGCAGGATATAAGAACAGAGAAGCCTCTTTCTGATGCCCATGTTTGAACGCAGTATACATGTCTAGATTGAATTTAGACTCGACCTGTGCAAGTTTAGTCACATCAGGATTTTTTGGGGACATAAATGTTGGCATTTTGGCTATGCCCACCTCTCAATCAAATCAGTTTTACTTACCTAGACTGCTTCTATAAACGAATTCCCATCAGCGCATCCATATCCCCTTGCTTGGTATTTCATGCTTTTAGGAGTTTTGTAAACTGTGTCACTGCACTTTGAATAGTCAAAGAGGTCTCTCAGTCACAATGCCTTGCATATGGAGTGGCTGTCCAAACTAGGCATTGGGAGGAGTATAAGAAAAATGCAGACTTAAATCACTGCTGAAGAAATACTCCAAGAAGCAAGTGTCTGCAAAACTAGGATTCACAGTCTGGCGTTACCTTCATGCTGTTCAATCGCCATGCTGCTCTGAGCACAAATATCTGAAGGCGCTTATCAGTCATTGGGTGTTAATGATTATACAGCCTCTCCATTCACATTGGGGACTGTGTCTAATCATCAACGTGAAAATGCCAAGGGCTTTGAATCCCTCCTTTAGAGAAGCACATGATAAGAACTCCACTGCAACTTTTCCTTCTCTTCCCTCCCACTGAGATTTCACACATTAATTAATCATGTTTTGAACATGCTACATTACCAACACTCAGAGATGAAGTAGGTGAATTGATTAGGTGGCTTGGAATCAAGTGCCACTAATTTAAAATAGCCTAAATTTGTAACAGTCCTTCACTGCAAACACAAGACTAACAGCAAGATGATCTGATGCTTGAACAAGACCATGAGAGACCTCATGTCTCTCTCATTAAAGAGAGTAATTTAACTAGGAATAGACCCAGGCGTCATCAGCTCAACCTCCACTCCAGAAGTGTTCCTGCACTACTCACTGGTCTCAGAAAGCAGTCTCTGAAGAGTTATGAAGTTTCTTTCCCCAGCTACTGAGACAGCCTTCAGCCCATATTGCAGGCAAAATCTTGGTATAAAGTATTTGTGCTTTCTGCAATGCTTAGCTGGGCAGTGATTGCGGATGTAACTTGATGTGATGTCTTCAGTGCCTAAGAAATTCCAAGTGGCACCAAATGCAGCCATGTATCTCCTAGCAACAGAAGCCATCATGAGCACATCAAGCTCACTTTCCAGTGGTGTCCTTTGGAAGAAGGCTGTGGGACATAGATTTTCTGTGAATCTTCACAGCAGAGCTTATGGGCAAGAAAAAATACCCCGACACTGATAAATTCATGTATTAGAGCACATCACTCTGCAGACACCCCCGTTCTGGCACCATGGCAGGGCAATCACATTCATGTGGCAGAGTATCTAGATGAAAGAGCCTTATCTTCCACACCAGGTCTTCTCCACTGATGTAGTGCTTTCTGTGGAGAAGGAGCAATAGACTATCTAAGTGAAGTCCACAGAAAAATACTAATACCTTTACAGTAGATGCATTTCCTTTAATAATTTTTGCCAAATAGGGGATGTAACAGATGCCAGATTGTCAGATCTGGTCCCTCATGAGAATAAGTTTGGTGCTTGTTCAATAAAATCTGTACTCAAGTTCAAGGTCTTGGGCCTACAGTGTTTTATTCAGGGATTTTTTATATGTCCTGTGCCCAAGATAGCAGAGTAAAAATCTACAGCTCAGAAATGAAAAGCCTCAGTGACAGCTCTAGTGTTCCAGTATAACAGAGCTCTCTACTGTAGCAGTAAAAGTCAGATATGAAGGTGACAAAAATTTCTCAGAGGCTTATCCAAAAATGCCCTCTCTGCTTTCCCTACCCTCTACCCACATCCTCCAGAAATATATTGCATCACGGATTTCCTCTGCTACTGCCCTCAGTGCAGACCCTATTTCTTTTACCTTTCCCTCTCTAACAAATATGTCACAACATGTGCATATTAAAAAATAATCATGGAAGAAAGGCTAAAACTCCAGAAAAGTAAGAGTCCTTACTTTCTCCTACTTTTGTGCTGTTCCTCTGGAAGAGGAGAACACAACATAAGTGTATGTGGCAGATGCATAGTCACAGCACTCTGACAGTAAGAAAGAGGTCCATAAACTTATTTAAGATAGCATAGCATAGCATAGCATAGCATAGCATAGCATAGCATAGCATAGTATAGCATAGCATAGCTTACAGGTTTTAACTTTCTTGCTTTTTCTTTGTGTTGCCATCTCCATTCTCTAGCATCACTATTCTTTTCAGAGGAATGCAACTCTTCCTGTGTTGAGATCATGTTTGTTCACATCGGTTCCATTATGCACTCTTTGCAAGTAATCAACTTTTTTTTAATGTAAATATGTTTTTGAATGCCTTTGAAGCAAGCATAAATTTCCATGAAACTTTAGAAAAAACACAGATAAGACAGCAGCCAGTCTTCAGGCCATTAACTGTTTGACGTCTGTAACTGCAAAAAATATTATTCAGTCTGGAAGAAGAAAAATAAATCCCACAGAAATTTGGTATATATGTATGTTTAAGTATCCTCGTAAATAAACCTTGTTTGTTGGAACCTGTAAGAAGCTGTTTTGGAGAGTTATTGATATATCTGTTATTTTCTGTCACCCTTTTTGGATCTAATTTCAAGCTTAGAACAATTTCCTTTTAAACTCTCAGAATTCACCATGTGCCCTTGCTGTTTGAGCAGAGCTGAGCCTACCTGAGCACAAACCCTGAGCCTGCCATGCTTGGCATGCAGCTCTGGACTCCATACTGCTAATGTCTTCTTAATGTGCTTCTACTTGGGCACACTTCGGAGCACTGCTGGTTCTGCACATTTTCTATCTTGAAAAAAGAATAATTGTGTTATTGCTTTAACTGAAATAGAAATATTAATTTTTTATTTTATGTTCTCAGACATAATTCCTTAGCAAGCTAATGCTCAAAGTAGTTAGGACATAATTTGAGAATTTTTTTTAAAATCATATCTCATTAAGTATCTCCTGAAGCTTTTTGTTAAAACATGATGTTTCTGGTTTTATATTTGTATGTATAGAAACACATAGACACACTTTTTTTAAACTGAAATCAATTTTAAGATGTTCCTACAAGACATAAGCTGCCTTAGTATGTTTATTTCTTGCTGGTTTTCCTACATCATATTTAACCCAGAAAGGACACATTTTACTTTAAAAAACAAATCCAGAAAATTTACATTTTTATATATATATCTTCCTTTTAGCTATTTTCTTAACAACATGATGGAAAATACTTTCAAAAAGTATTTTAGGCATTGCATACCCAAAGCTGTCAGCTAACTCTCTTTGGAGAGCAGCATCCACATATTTTCACTATCTGAGGATGTCAGCTGCTTTATTTAAAGAATGAAAGAATTTATTCTCTGATTGCATCCAAGGAGATGAAAAAGAGGTGACAGTAGGTAGTACTAGCAAGAAAAATACTTAGGGAGCAAAAAAGATGAGATGAGATTAGATTAGATTCTATTTGATTTGGTTCGATTCCATAGTGAGATGTGTTTTGAGGAGAGGCTGAGGGAGCTGGGATTGTTCATCCTGGAGAAAAGGAGGCTCAGGAGAGGCCTTATTCCTCTCTACAACTGCCTGAAAGGAGGCTGTAGCCAGGTAGGGGTCAGTGTCTTCCCTCAGGTATCTGGTGACAGAACCAGAGGACATGGCCTCAAACAGCAACCCAGGAGGTTCAGGTTGGACATCAGGAAGAATTTCTTCACTAAAAGGATGGAAGTATTGGAAGCGGCTGACCAGGGAGGTGGTGGAATCACCATCCCTGGAAATGTTCAAGAAACAACTGAACATGGGACTTAGTGTTATGGTTTTGTTAACAGGGTGGTGGTACTGTCAAAGGTTGGGCTTGATTATCATGGAGGTTTTTCCAAGCATAGTAATTCTATAATAAAGCACTGAAGAAAGTGAGAAGCACCCAGATGGATAAGAATAATACAGGAAAGGAGGGAGGGGGAGAGAAAGGGAAAGGAATGCTCTAAAGAGAGACAAGAAATACAGAAAAACATAAATTAAATTGAGAATTTATTGAACAGTGCTGAAAATTTTACTACAAAAATAGTTATTAATAAATAAATATTTCTAAATTAGTCCTACAGAAAATGTGATTAGTGAACAGGAATAGGGTAAAAAAAGGTTTTGCAGGAGCTTTTGTAAAGGGCAGTGATTTGGTTATGTTTTTGAAATTGCAGTGAACATGCTTTGTAAAGTATTGGAAACTATTAGTCCATGCTTCTCTGACTTCATGTAGCACACACGTGAAGTGTGAGTGTTTTCCCATATTGGATGAGAAAGGAGTGGCACCCCAGTCCAAGCCTGACTTGACATCCCTTTAGGATAGCACATATCACCTTCATTTCCTCTTTGAAAAGGTGACAGTTACGCATTTCTGCCTTAGGAGCACACTGGTCCAATTCTTTCTCTGCCAGTGAACAGACCTGCCAGGCATCTGGGCATAAAGGAAAGAATTCACTGTCCTTTTCTAAGTCAGTCAGGAGCTGTTAACTCCAAATTGTCTGATTGTCTTATCTCTGGCTTCAGGATGAACCTATCTAAGTGTCAGAATCTTAAGCTCTTGAAAGAACTATCGATTGAATCTTTACAGTCAAAAGTTTTTAAACCACTCAAAATGCAAGAGGGATTTAGAGACTTCTCAGGTAAAAACTAGAGCTCTATATTGCTCTGAAAGCTCTTTTAAGTGCAACCTCAATTTCTGTTCAGAAAGGTTCAAAACCAGAATGCACCAAAAATAATGTTTACTGGGCATTTTCATCCCTTATATAGTTTTGGTATTAAACAACGTTAGGCACACCATGTAAATCATTAAGAATCTATCCACTGAATTCTGACATTGTTCATTAAACACATCATTTGTGTAATAGCACTTCATTAATTATAGAGCTCCTGAATAATGAAAATAATACATTACCTGGATAACAGCAAAAGTAGTTAAATAGTATTAAGCAATTTCCTGTAATAATTCAGCCTAACAATCTTTTCTGTAATGAAACACTATAGGCAAGTATTAACAGTTTATACACGTGAAATTATTAGCTCTTTCAAATTAACTCTTTCTTGGGCCTTTACAAAGTGTTGTGCAAGGGAAGACCAAATACAACAGAGCACTCTCACCATATGCAGAATATTGATCTAGACTCCTGTGATTAAAATCTTATTAATATAAAGTGACTCTGCTTAATATACAGAAACATATATAGTTTGATAAATGATTCCTAGGTACACTAAAAGCCTACTAAAAACTGCTTTGAAATTTTAATGTGGGAAAAGAAATAACTTTTCCTACATTTAGAAATGCCAGTTTAATTTTTATTATCTACAGTAATTAAATTCAAAAATTTTAAGTACTCACAGTAGTGGTTTTAGAAATTTTTTTTCTTTAACAAGGATCACAACTAAGTGAATTTGTTTTGGAGTTGTAGTTAGAGCAGCAACCCCATTTCTTTTTTAATATGGAAAAAATTGTCAAGGTTTTTTTGTCTGGCTACATGACAAACTTTTATAACAAGAAAAATCCATTACACTCTTCATAATACTAATTAAAAAGAAAGAAAAGTATTTATTCAAAAAAGTCAGTTGTATTAGTGACCAGAGAAAGATTAATTTTGCGTTATGTATACCTTTAAAATTTATGAAGCGTTGATTTTTAGGAGCAACTTTGCATCCTGAGAAAGTGTCAGGGGAAGGTAAATGACCATATGTCCCATTGGTTATGCTCAAATAATGCACTGTTTGACCAGATTCACACGCAAGACTAAATGGTTGGACTGAGCTGGTACAATCATCAGAGTACACAGGCTTGTAGTGTTTCCATGCTTCTCTCTACTCTTCACAAAGTATGCTGCTGTTTACGCTACAATTCTTTCTTCATGGTCCCGATGTCTTCAATAGCGTTCCTTCCAGGTAAGGTTTGCTAAATGCACCTGAGATTTTTCCAGCTGGAAGAGCTGAGGTGAAGTGCTTTATGAAGTACTTTGCAATTTATGGCTGTATACGTCAATTTAAGCAGCCTTTCACATTAACCAAACCGTCAGTCTCACAGGTTTTCTTTTTTTCCCAAAGACATACACAGTATAGCTAATGACATTGAACTCAGTATGTCTATCTTAAAAGGAATAAGGTGATAATTCCACTTACTGACCCCTGAAGACAATGTCTTTATAGCTCTCTATGTCACAAATTCTATATCCTTTCTGCAACCCTGATCATACCAGATGAACGTTAGGGTCCACTCTGAGAATATTTTAGCCCTCTTTCTCCCATATTTTATTGCACCATGTTGCTCTCATATTTTATTCATTGAAGTATGAATGTTACGTGTTTTGGATAGGATATGCACAGGATAAAACGTTTCATTTTAATACTCATAATTAGGCCTTTGCTTTCAGTTATGGTACAAGCTTCAGAATCAGCAAATGCAGGAGGAAACATCAGATCTGGTCAGGAGGGAAATACAAAACTCAAATGAATGGGGAGCAGAGACCAAGCAGGTGAAAAACTAAAACTAGGAACCAGTATGGGAAGCATTTTTGGGAGATTTTTCTTGTTAGAACCTGGAAAACCATGGAAAAAATAGTTATATGTAAGTGAAAACACTGCAACAGTGATATTTTGCATGGGAGTGAGGAAGAACTGTGTGAACAGAGGGCTTCTGTCTAAGAAAATAGGACTCCCAAGGGGATGAAAAAGTACTTTGTAATAAAGCAAAATTTGTCTTGAAGGTTTCTGCTTTATTCCTTTCTGGAGCAGAAGGGAAGGGACACAAGAATAACTGACCACAGGGCAGTTAGTTATACCATGCCAGGTGACCCAGAATAGCTTCACTCATGAGAGCTCTTAGTCTTCAGGTAATAGCAGGCAGTGAGACTGTGATTTCAACCTCTCAGGAAGCAGAAGGTGTCTGAAATGCCTTCTTAGAAGAATTTAGGAGTGCAGGACAATCCTGCTGACCTTGCTTAGATACCTGAGATGACAGGAGGCACAAAAAGGCTTTAAGGAGATGTTCTGCAAAGGATTCAAGTCTGTAAAGACAGGATTCAAAAGGTCTAATTAGAAACTTTTGACATGTCCCTGGGACTAGTTATGTTGATTTTTTTTTGCTTATATTTCTTCTAATTCCCTCCTTTTAGATATACAAGTCCTCTATTAAGAATTCTTTAGACTACTGCCAGGCATCCCCGTACATATTCTGTTAAAACATAACCTATAAGGTAATTTGAGACACTGAAGCCCTTGCTTCCCATCTCTAGGTGTAGAATGGGTGAGTTCTTGAGATGAACATGCTAAATACCTGATTGAGAGAATGGACTACACAAGTAAACTCAAAAAGAGGTTTAAGGTTTAACAGAGAAGTCTTGCTGAACTTCCAAGGCAATCACCTTCAATTTCAGACATACCCATCCATGTCTTTGTTCTATCTAGCTGTTCAGCATGGACTTCCTAACCCCCTCAGTGTCCTGACACATGTAAGCTCCAGTCAAAAACACTGTCTTCCATTGAATGCTAATTGACCTGCGAGTATAGCTCAACCATATGAGCTTTGCTGTGGCCATGGTAGATAACACTTGGATGTTACGGTGCTGAGCATGGCATATCCTGAAAGTCCTTGCCTCTGTGTGTCGTCTTGTACAAGGTATTAAGAAGGTGCACCAATTCATTTTTATGAGTAATTCAGATGCTTCAGTGAGGAGCACCACAGAAATACTAATGAGGAAATTAATTATTCTACATGGATAGCAAAATTAGATGTGTTCAGCAAAGATGACATGTGTTCTCTCACTTACCAGCAGTGAGAATACCAAATATTGATTAGCTGCTCATTAAACCTGCACCATTCATTCTGACAGATGCCTCTCTGAACTGAGTCAGTCTTGTTCCTGCCATTATTCATCCCATCATGCTGTAGGTGCTTAATTGAGGTGCCTCTACTTTCCACTTTTTCTGAGGTCAGTGGGATGAGACAGACCACCCTGGGGACCATTCAGCTCCTGCAGTGGCAGAATCAGATGTAAAAGTTACCTGTCTCCTGACAGGCTATCAGCAGAATGTTGAATAACTGCTCTTGAGTTTTAGGTATTTCGGTAAGTGTCTAATTTAGGTAGACTACCCCAGGGCATATGTCACTGTACAATTAAGGATTATAAAACAAAAGGTACATTGAAAGACAGTTTAGATTACATTGAAAATCTCAATTCAGGCATTCCTTAATTTTATGTTCTTCACTGTGTCTCACAGAAAATCTTACTATAATACTGCAGATTTTTGAATATATTTTAAAGTTAATGTCAACTTTTTTGACTGTTTTGTTTTGCTGCTGTCTTAGCAGGACAATCAGCAAGAAATCAAGGTGAGTTTGACCAGCAAGTCAAGGAAGGTGGTTGTCCTCCTCTGCTCTGGTCACATGAGACCCCACCTGGAATGCTGCGTTCAGCTCTGGGGCTCCAAACACAAGAAGGACCTGCTGAAGAGAGTTGGACAAGGTCCACAAGAGGAGAAGTGTGGAGCATCCCTCCTAGAAGACAGGCTGAGAGAGCTGGGGTTCAGACTGAAGACAAGAAAGCTCCAGGGAGACCTTCCTGCAGCCTTCCAGTATCTAAAGGGAGCTTATAAGAAAGCTGGACAGGGACTTTGGACAAGTGTATGTAGGAATGGGACAAGAGGTAATGGAAGGAGGGTTGGTTTAGTGTAAGTATAATCTGAAGGAAGGTAGGTTTAGATTAAGTATTAAGAAAAAAAGTCTTTACTGTGAGTGATGAGGCACTGAAACACATTGCCCAGTGAAATTGTGGATGCCCCATTCCTAGAGGAGTTCAAGGACAGGTTGGATGGATTTTGAGCAACCTGGCCTAGGGGAAGTTATATCTGCTCATGTCAGGAGGGCTATAACTACATGACCTTTGAGGTTCCTTCCAACTAAAACCATTCTATGATTCTGTGATTCTGTAATACATTCCTTTCAACCTGGTCATTCAGTCTAGCAGGCTTTCATGTCTGTTAATATTAGCTGTACACAGCATTTCAGTTCTATGTCCCATGTGCTCCCTTTTCCCCATATTACTAAGTCTCCCTTTATTTTCTAATGTACATATTTTGCTTTCAAACTCTTATAGATTTTTCTCTTTTTTTGCAATACCAGGTATCACAAACCAAAAATGGTTTGATTTTCATTCTGATTTGAACCCCTTTGGATTCCTTTTTTCCTGTCTCTTTTCAGTGCTCTGTCTATTTGGGTCAGTGTATTGAATAGATCTTAAAACAGTTCCTAATAATGCGTAATCGTACAATGTAAGAGGGGCTGTTCATGTCCCATTCCTCCCCCCTTTTTATTTTGTCATTAGCCTGAAAACAGGATTTTGTTGATAAATAGATAAAAATAAAATTAAAATTTTGACATTTCCTGTGGATTATTAATACATGTTGAAAAAGGGAATGTAGAAGACTCTATTAAACTACCACAGAATGTGTTACTGGGCTGCTCCTGCTTCAACCATCCCTCACTCTTGCAAGGGATCATGACGGTTATTGCCTTGGCTTTCCGCCTTGGTAATCAGGAAAGAAAAATTAGACCCTTCTGGAGACCAGCTCAGACCATCCATGATCTGGACTATTCTTTGGAGATATTCTTCTTCCTTTCTCTTCAGTAACTGTTACAAAAACTGTGCGTAGACAGCGTCCTAAACTGATCACCACAGTCTCCTGCCTAAAGTTCAGTATGAACGCATAAAAAGCAAGTCATTTTATTGAAATCCCTTACTCTTGTTCTCAAATCAAAATCATCAGAAAGTGTAGTAGTGGGGCTTTTATCTCACTACTTGACAGATCACAGAGAAAATGCCTGGAATTATATGGGAAAGACATTGATATTATTGTACAAGATTTAATTCTATGGATCTTTCTAACCACTTACTTAAGCAAATCAGATATGACACAGGAAAGAAAACCATTCTTGAAAGCACTGTGAAAACCATTCCTTGCTGCTAAATGCTGATGTCCAAGCAAATTAAGTTTTTAAAGTATTTAGTAGTGTCTTCTTTAAAAAAGGATGAGATTATCCAGAGTAATTTTTATATATATATATATATATGTATGTATGTATGTATACATATGTTTGTGTGTGTGTATGTATATATATATCTATATATGTTTTGGAAAAAATAAACATTTTAGGGTTTCTGAGTACAACAAAGCCTGTAGAAAACTGTCTAAGGGGTATATTATTTCATGTCCGTTTACTTCTAGTTTCTCTGTACCTTTCACTGGAGCATTTGATTCAGGTCTTGTAGAGAAGCGGTTGATGGTCCCGAAGGAATTTACTTGTGATCCAGCTTGATAATTCCTATGACTCAGAAATTCATAAACTCTTCATGTACTAATGATGCTCAAGTACTCATATAAGGTTCAGTTGAATACAGGCTTCAAGGATAGGACAAAAGTAAGTAATTTGTCTAAATCAAATTGAAACACTATAAGCAGATTCTGAGCAATAATCAGAATGAAACTCAGCACTCAAAAGTTAAGTGCTTATAGGAAAATCAAGGAGGTTAGACTTCAATATCTGTAAGAATCTCTCCTGTGTAGGGTAAATAAAGAGTTCAGATTGCTAAAGAATTATAAAACTGAACTCCTGGTATAGCAACTGTTATTGTCAATGAAATAGAAAACTTGGCATGTTTATTGACTTTTCATGAACTTACTGAAATCCTGATTCTCTCATTATTAAATACATTTGATTGTTAATCCCTGCATTTCTTTTAAAACATATGAGTCATCATTTTCTAAGGTGGAACAAAAAGAGTGGAGGCTAGCAAAAATAAGCTGTTGTACTGCAGATATATGTAATTTTCTGGCTCAATATATTAGCTAAAATACAAAGTGATACTGTTCCTCTTTTTCATCCTTCTCTCATTGCTCAGTTTGTCACCTTGCTTTGTAAATTAGAATTATAGAAAAATAATCATTAACAAACTTTTCTTGCCAATGACAGACTGAAAAAATCCCTCTTCTTTTATGTTTATATTACATTATAATATACATACAAAGCATGTAAAGACCATTATACTGGTAACAACTGATAACACCAAAGAAATTATTGATTTCTCTTTGTGATTTCTCTTCATGAACTTAAATGCAAAAATTTATAATTGACTTCTATTTTTATCAATTTTTTTTTAAATTAGTGTCATCAAGCTGTAGCTTCTTTTGTTCTGCCCATCTTCTGCAAGGCACAGCTATTTCACAAAGCATTTGTTAGCTATTTCATTAAATCATGCTTTTTTTTCCCCCTTGTGCTCACTATAAACAGTCCAGTTGAGTTCTAATCACAGTAAAGAAATTAATCTGATCCAGAAAGGAAAACTGTGAAGCTCCCTAATGTGCTTGACAGAGATGGCAAAAGCAGGAGTAAAGCCCACAGCTATTAATCTTTTTATCTTAAATTGGCTTTAAAAAGCTTGCTTTTTTTTTTTTGTTAGAAATCTCTCTTTACACCATTTTCAGTAGCATTCACAAAGGCTTCAGGGTTTGAGTTTCCCACATTTCCAATGTGTTCCACTAGAAAGGATTCTGGGGGCTTTTCCTACCAAATAAAAATTTACAGAGAGCCCTTCTTAAAAGGAGAACTGTAAAGCAAATACTTTTTCCATAAAATTTTCATTTGAGCCATCTACTAATTTTTTCAATGTGTTAAAGCCAGGAGCACTCCGTACAACAACAGCGGAAAGTAAGTAACCATGGCTGGTTTTAGTTATTAATTACCACTTAGCAACAAAAAGGCCCTCCAGTTCATTTTCTACTTGTTTCTTGATGTTTTTATACTCTCTGCCATCTCATTTTGTATAGCTGGATACAATAAGTGTGCATGCAATATGTAATATATATTATATATCATAGAAAAGCAATAATAATAATAATAAAGGATGGTAAGTCAGGAAATATCATCTTAGGCGTGTGCAGCATGAATTGACCCTCAAATATATATTCCCAGGCTTTTTCATTCTTACAGTTCTTGTTGACTTCCGTGTGCAAGATAAGCAAAATCCACACAAGTCACATGAGAGAGGAACAATGTGACCAAGCCTCCTGCAGGGTCTGTGTCTATGAGAGTTTTTCACAATGTGCTTCTGAAACATGCATGCATTAAAAATAGCCATGGTGGAAAGTGCTGAGCTCCTCTCCTTGTCAATGAGCAGAATTGCTCCTTTCCAGCACCTGCAACAATCTTACAGGATCCTTATGCTAAACTCAAATTATTAAATCCTCAAAGTTACCCTTTTCTTTGTTTTATTTACATCATCAACAGCAGCTTCCCCTTGGCACTTTGAGCTATACAAGCTGACATCAAAGTACCTCAGTGAATTACCTTTGGTTCCTTCCAGCGATCAAAACTGTAATCTGTCAAAGCTCTTCCAGTCCCTGAACAGAAGAAAATTATGAAGCTCCCAAGAGCTCAGAAGAGAAATCATGCCAATTGCTCATGCTTTTTCATCATGAACAGAGTGGTCTTCAAGTGGCTCTGCTGAGCACTGCAGTGATAGACAGATGCATAAAGAGACATAAGCGCAACCATAAAATACCCACAATAGGTGTGACAAATCTTCCAGAGGTTATTGCTGCAGTGGCTACAGCTGGGGCTTAGATGACCCATTTGGATTAGATACCCAAGTTTTCAATGGTTGACACTTGATATCACAAATCTAGCCAATGACCTGCTTCCAGGAAGCTTCTTGTCTCTAGACTTTATAATAACCCCTATTAATCTAGCTGTCCTCTTCTTTGGATATATACAGCTATTTATCAGATATATTTTATATAAGATGTATTAGTTATATATATGTTTCATTATCTGTATATATGTATACCATATGCATATGTGTGTGTGTACATATGCATATGCATACAAATGTATATATATATACATATATATATATGTATATGTAACAAATCAGCCTTCATTCTGTTCACTTTTATCTATTGAACAAATCAGCCTTCATTCTGTTCACTTTTATCTATTGAACAAGGCAAATAGACTATTAATTATGACTACATTGATGTTTGTGAAACTGGTTCTCTGAATATATAAAGCATTCTGTGTACTAGCATTATATATACATACAAAAACATAGTTTAACCTCACCACATCTTCCAAAATTTGAGAGAAGCATTTCCACTGCCTACTTACCCAGTATTTTCTTCAACTATTATAATAATTCTTGTTTCATTAGTTATTATACAACCCCATGTGCATATAAAAAGATAATTACATCTGTATGAGGAAAGATAATTTTTAATCGCTCACTTTGTAGACTGGAAGATAATATACAGTTTTTATAGCTTTTAATAAGGAGAAATGTTATACTTTGTATAACCCTTAAACAATTTGTGCAACCGAGTTAGGACATTCCCTGCTAACAATAGGCTGGGTCTTGTTGCAGATGGCTATACTGCAGCAATTCATGTGCAGAGTTCATGAGGCAGCAATTGCCTGCTGGAGGCAACTGTCCCTTTGTTAATGTGATGGAGCTAATGAAGACAATGGTAACCT
Source organism: Phainopepla nitens (assembly GCA_013400175.1). NCBI lineage: Eukaryota > Metazoa > Chordata > Aves > Passeriformes > Bombycillidae > Phainopepla > Phainopepla nitens. The sequence goes on along the minus strand of VXBQ01001271.1, from coordinate 406,862 downwards.
TTAAAAATTTTCAGTTTTCCTGTGATGTGTGTAACCTCCTGACACACGTTTGAAAATCCCTTGAATATGGCAAAAGCTATCATTATCTGACAGGGGAATGTTTTATGGGTCACCACTGAAACTAACTGATGGAAAATTGTCAGTAGTTTCTTTAAATCTCCTTTATGCAATTCTTCAGTATTGTGCTATAAACCACTTTTACCATGTGTGTCCTCAACCCATCTGTGCTCCTAATATAACAATACCATTCACAGTGTATGACATCTCTCTAAATGATTAATTTTAACAGCTTAAAGCACTCCATGTCAGTCATGTGTCCCAAATTAAAGTTAAAAGAAACATGGGCTAAATCTCAGGTTATGAAATTACATTGTATCAAGCATGATAAAATATCCATACTTCTTTGCTCTGATTCTGCCCATCTTTCAGTCTTAGGAACATTGTCTTTTGAAGCTTGTCCCCTTGGCATTCATTCACTGAATCACTGGCTGGATATGTTAGAAGATCTGGCTCACTGCTTCCTCTCCAGACACAGAACATATCACCTCTGGGATATGTACAGATTCTATTAGAGCAAAGCCTCAGGCCTGACAATATCTTGCTGCAATGATTGTCTCTAGTGAGTGAATAGTTACCCGCACAGATTTAATTAACAGCAGCAGTAGAGTATTCACTGTTACAGAGCTCTGTGGTAAACTACTAATCAGAACTCCAGGCACACTGGAGGGAATAGAAAGATGAGGAAATTATGAGATCAGTTTTAAACAGTATGGAACAGGCATGAGGAACACAAGCATTGCTTATATGCAATAAATGCAGTGATGGTCTGGGAGTAAAATGCCTAGCAGACTATCATTTAGACCTTCTCCAACAGTTTCACCAGTTAAATATCTGAGGGGCTGGGGGGTGTGCTGTATGTGTGAGGGGGATGGAAATCATGTTTACATTAGTGGTCATTTTGACCTCAAATGGTGCAAATAATTTTTATTTTCTTATGGGTTTAGCTATCAATGTCTAGTCTTTGCTGTGTTAAAATGTTGGCAGACGAGGTAAAAAAACATGTAAGCAGGGCAGAGAAGTAAGCAGCAGTGTTTTAGAGTAGAGATTAATTAAAATTATTTAAATCACGGACTTGGAATGGGCGCTTCAGCTCTTTAAGAGGTCTGCTGCTTTGGCACATTTGAAATGGGCCCACCTGCCTAGTGCAATCGAGGTCACTGAAACACTCTGAAAGTGCATTTTCACTTACAGAGTGCCACTGGGACTATACAGTGCAGTTAAGTTCTAGGATGGAATACCATAGGCTGAGCTCCAGTGGGAGACAACATATTCAGGAACTTTGAAAGTTTCTGTGCAATTCCATCTGCTGTGAGGAAATGCAAGTCATATAAAACACAAGTTTGCAGCTTCTCTGCCTCTAACACTTACCCAAAGTCACTGCAGTATTGTGAACAAAAACACTCTCACCGGAACAAGCAGGCTGAAGTTTTGGATCTGTGAAGGCTTTTATGTGAAGTGAAGGAAAGGTTACTTTCAGCACATTCTCAGAGCACAATTTTCTGATGTATATTTTCCAAAACAGGGAGAATCATTGGAACCTGAATACCATGAAAGATATGAATGGAACGTGCTTTCTCTCTCTCTCTCTTTCTGTCCCTGATCATGCTTATAAAATATTTTTTTCAGCTTTAAATACTTTAGGTCAGTTTTCTACAAATGATTCTTTGAACATATACAAAGAAGACTCTCACTTAGAATTTGGAAAATTTTTATGCTGGCAGCTTTCAGTATCTATGAAATATTGATTAGAGAGGAAAGAAATTCACAACCCACATGTTGTATTCCGCAAACTAAATTGATCCTTTGCCACTTCAACTACATGTTATGTATTCACAATGGGCGAATATTACATATGTGCTCCTGCCAGAGTAACAATTTTTAAATTATTAAAGGAGTATAACATTTAAGCTCTCAATATCACATTCAGCATGGATGTATCATCAATATGGAAAGGATCCTATTTCTCCTGTCTTTGAATACTTTATATAATAATGGCAGATTTACAAATTGCCATATTTTTGCATTCTGGTAAATTAATCCAACTGCCAGCAACTGACTGCAAGTGTTTTCATTGCTAATGCCTAGTAGAATATACTAGTGTAGTCAACAAGGTGGGCTAATCTTTGCTTCTATAATTCAAGCAGACAGAGTTAGGAGACTGAATGGTGTCTTTTTCAGGTGAGTACGTTATTTCAGATCAGTAACCAACTAATCCCCACTAATTTCATCACTTGCAATTATGTGATCTTACTTTAGGAACTACCACTTCTGTGTGTGTGTGTACCTGTTTATCAAATTTTAGGGCAGAGAATACAGAATTTGCTCTACTCAAAAAGCAAAACCAAATTTATTCACAGTCAGAAAACTTAGTCAGCTCTTCAGCTGATGCCAGACATCAGAAATCCATTAAACCAGTGGGATACTTATAAAAAGATCGTTTAGGAATGCTATTTTTAAAAGTAGTTCAAAATTAGGAGAAACTGAGGGAACTAGTCTTCTAGAAATTGGATATTACCAGCAAGTCCATGTCATGATTGATTCTTACTAACCTTAGATTTGGTTAAAATAATAAGAAGCATATTTAAATAGAAGACCAAATAGCAACTTTGGGCAAGATAAAGAAATTTCACAGAAGAAATAAAAAGCTTGCATAGACAGTTAAACAGCTAGACTTTTACATGCCTTACTTCATACACTATCTAAATAATGCTACAACAGCAAAGCGTGCAAATAGAATTGGAGCTTGCAGGTCATTGAACATTTCAAATTCTTCTTTTGCCATTTCAGCACAAAGTGCTAAAATCCTCAGTACTGAAGCACAGCTAGAATTCCCAGTGCTTGTTGATACTGAAAATATTTATCTTAATCGTGATGGTTTAATAAACAACTGGCAGTACGTCAAAGCAAAACAAAATACTGGATGCGTTATTCAGGACATCTGAAAAGACAATTTTTTAACACAATTCCTGCATAATTTTCTTAGAACTTTTATTTATGAATGGTCATTTTGGTCCTTCTGCATCTGCATTAGAGAAAATAAAAATAAGTGAAATAAAGAGGATACAGGTAAAGCCTGTAGAGATTTTTACAGAGTTCATGAAAGTCACACAAAGAAAACAAGAAACTATTGCAAGAGTACCACACACAGGCAGACAAAAATAAAGCTGTGGAAACAGCAATACTCATTATGCACTTGGCTGATTGTGCAGCCATTCTGTTGTTTTGGAAATGGATCCGATGTATTTGTTCCACTAGGGAGTTTTCTGTCGGTGAATACATAAAATTAAAATGTTTCCAAAAGTATCTAGACTTTTTTTTCAGTCATACACGTTGGTTATATTTTTGAACAGTTGTGCTTTATCTCTGAACCAAATTTCACATTTTGCTGCCAACTATTATTGCTCTTGTCTCCCACGGCTCTGTTGAACTCCCATCTTCCACCTAACCTTTCCTTTATGGCTTACATCTCTAGTACAGCTTGTCATTGATTTCTTACTTTATTTTTACAATAACCAATTCTTTTTGACTTTTGACCCACTTTGCTTTTTTTGCTTTTTTTTTTTTTTTCAACCAGGAGAGTAAAAAGCCAGCAGGTGGATTTCTCAGTAATTAGAATTTTATCTCTTCATCCAACACAAGCAGAAATAAAATACCACAAGATGTACCATACTTATATGCAGCAATAATATTTACTGATAAGAATAGTCCCATTGACTTTCTGTTGAAGCTGAAGGACCATTAACATAGATGAAGATTGCAAGGTCAGAAGCTGACTTGGGTGAGAAGACTGCCATGTGCATCAAATACTCCATGTTTGTGGGGAAAAGTAATGCAAATCTGTTCTTTATTACTGCATGTAAATAACACAGAATGTTCAAGCTACATCTTATTTTCACTTTATTTTTGCAGACTTAAAGCACGAAATAAAGACCAAATCAAATCAATTACTCTGATTTCTTTATTTTCTTTGTTTCTTTTTTTCCTATCTAATAATATTCCACATTTAGACTACTCATGGTAACCTTTGGTTGAGAATTAGTTAACATTCATTTTTTCTTTGCTCATTAAGAATCAGTAATTATTCACCAAAGAATCAAGAAAAAAAATATATTTTGTGTGGTTCACATGCCAGATAGCCTTTTATTTAGGGGGCTAATGAATTTAAAGTAATTAAGAGGGAGTTTGGGAGGACTCCCCCAAGACTTCTGTGTGGATGGTGCAGCATAGTAGAAAGTTGAAAGCATTCAAATTTCAAATGAAGCACCACAGGTAGAGAGACTCTGCATGAATTTCAAATATATATTCTTTGTGTTGGTGTGCTAATTAAATATTTCTTAAGTGTGTTGGGTTTATTACAGGACCCAGCTGAATATGAATACCTATATAGTGAGTTAGGAATAGAGATTGCAGAAGCAATGGCTCCTGTTGTCCAAGAGATTTCATGGCAGCCCATTGAATCCAGCTGAAATTCAACTACAGAAGTACAGTGAGTTGAGTTTGAGGAGCTCAGGAACATCAGAGGGGATGCACTTCTGTCTAATGATCTGAGTTACAGGCTTTCACAGTTCCAATGTCTCCTGGATTCTGTTAACATCACAAGTTTTGCATTGACAAAAGATGTTCATATTAGCTCTCCTGATACAAAAGGAGCACAGAGTGAAGAAATACAGCAGTGATGCAGTACAGCTAGATATACAAGTACAGAAGAAAAGGCATGAAAAAACCACAAACTGAATCCATGTCAGTCTCCAATAGGTTGAGAAACAACCTGCTCTGGCATGCTTGCACAGAAAATGGTTGTACAGGAGAAGTTAAAATTAAACTGAAATAAAAAGTAGAAGTAACAAGTAAAACCTCTTGTCTGCTTAGCAGAAGAAAAGGTAATGTCATATGACAGTAGCCAACTAAAACTGTGCAATAAATCTGGTCTATATGCCCAAAAAGGAGCACGGAGACCAGGAGGAGCCCAAATAAGGCCTTGGCCTGGCTTCTCCCAGAAGCATCACAGAATCCATCAAGCCCTCAAGGGATGATCAAGACAGACTCAGACAGGAGAACAAGGAGAGGAGGGAACACAAATTGAGGTCTCAGAGGAGATAACACACTGTCAAGGCCCTTCCCAGGGCTGTTACAGGACAGCTGCAGTCTTCTTGTCTAGATATGAAACCCATCACCAGATGTAAACATCAGAGCGACTTTTGGACTGAGAGAGTATTGCCCAGAGACATGAGGCATGTTATGTGGGGCAGGGGAAGAACACTTGTGCATGTGTGCATCTGTAAGGGCATTTGTACCAGCAGCTAGAGCATGGCTGTGGCCTCAGGAGTTTGTGTGTCCAAGTGCTAGCTACTGGGCAGTAGTTACTGGGAGTGTAAGCCCAGCTATGGGGGAGAACCATATTGTACATAAGCACACATACATACTCCCAGCAGCAGATCTCCATCCTGCTCAGCAGAGAGGGAAGCAGGATGAGGCCACTGCTTTCTGTGCTGTTTGTGTGTATGTGCTCTTCTGTACTGGTCTGTGCAGACCATTGTCTATTTAAATGTAGTGTAGACATATTTGTTCCTGTTCCTGGTGTGCGTAGGGATGCTCAATCTCACTACTGATGAAACTGTGGACATGAAGTTATGACAGTTTCATCTCTCTTGAGCTGCCAGATTTGTCCTTAATCCATTAACAGCAATGTGTTGAGCAAATACTCTTTTCCCTTTTACCTAGGGGAGGAAGTGTAGGTCTGGAAATGATTAAATATCACTTGAACAAATATAAGAAAGAAGAAAGTCAGTAAAGAACAAAAAATTACGTCTTATCTATTTATAAAATATAGTGACAGTGATGTGGCTTCCTAGAAATTCTGTATTGATGGAATTTATAACATATTTTTGTACTGCAATAATCCCCTTCCCCTCCTCTGGCTGGCTCGGTCATAGTAAGGTGATAACCATAATCATTCATTTCAGGTGGTTTTTACTGCTCGAAGAAGTTCTGATAGAGATTTGCCTGTCCAGCTTCTGGTGATGTTTTTTACCAGGTTGTCCACAAACAGCTCCTCCTCTTTTCATTTTCTTTCTTGGCAAATTTATGTTTGCTAGGACTTTTGCTTTAGTCACATTGCCAAATCTTTCCAGCTTCTCTCTTTAGGCTGCTGCTAGCAGAGGCTCATGGGATCCAATTACTGCAGATCCTACTTTCCTGTAATAGAGCTGTTAGTTCTGTGCACTGTACATGGTAGCTATTGAATTCTGCAGAGACATCTGAATTCAAAGGCTTGAATTCTTCATTCTGTTACTGCTGTTTGAGTTTCACCTGTTTCACACTGTTCATGCTCTTGAGAACACAATATTTCTTAGAAGTTCCTTTTTTTTTTTCTTCTCTTGGATCTACTAAAGTTGTTCTTGTCTTTCCAGGTTGTATTTTGGACTGTGAGCACTGCTAGCATGAGCGCAATTCTTTGGATTTCTGTTTCAAGTTTCCTGTCTTTCATGGTAGTAGTACTGAGGTACTTGAATAAGTCCCCCCATTCAACTTTCTTGCTTTTGATATCTCTTTCTTTTTCAGAGTCAGTAATCTTCATTGTCATTACACTGGTATTTTTTTGTCCTGATCTCCATACCATATATCATTGCAGTGCTGCCCAGCTTTGTCATTGCTTTTCCATGTACTGGTGCCATTCCTCCTATCGAATCTACATCATCTTCAAAGGATAGATTACCTGTATTACTACCTCTAACTGTTAGCACTCCTTCAAAGTTTTCAGAGCCCTTTGACAAGGAAACTATTGAAGAGATGTGGCAATAGGAGACATCACTTTCTTATACCAGCTGTTATATGGAACTACTTACTCAGTGTGTTGCCTTCAAGGACTTTATTCCCTGCACTATAATAAAGGATTTCAGTGGTTGTCACTGTTCTTTTGCCAATGTTGTCTTCATCAGAGTCCACAGTATTAGTTGCCATGAATGATCAAATGATCTATTGAAGCCTGTGAAGTCACAGTGTAGTTCTATTTCATATTCTCAGCATTTTCTGTTCAATTTCTTAAGTTGAATGTCTGATCTATTGTACTTGGTGTTGTTCTAAAACCTCCTTCTTCCTCCTCAGGTAATGTCTATGGCAGATCAGATAGACATATTGTCAAGGTCTCTTTTGGGCAAGTAATGTCCTGACAGCATTATGATATGTTGAAGCTTATGAATTACAACAATTATGACATTCCCCTTGCTTTTTCTGTAAATGTGTAGTTTTTCCTGATGGGGATTTCCCCAAGTAATTTCCTGGCTCTCATTTGATAAGTCTAAAGATGAACAAATTTGCTCTGAGTCTTCTTCAGTTTCTATTGATGTTAAGTGAACATTTGCTTCATAGTTACACAAACTCTTCCACCCAGTCCCACAGCCTGCCTGAAATTGCTTCGGCTTCCATTTTGTAACTCATACATTTTTGTCATAAAATATAAATACACCTCCTCATTGTTAAGTTGATGGTAAACCTTTTTCTTCCTCATTTCCATATCCTGTTGTCCGTGTATCTGTTTGATTTTAACTTTTATATGATTGGTACTGGTCCCTATTCTGAGCAGCTTCCTTGTGGTTCTCTTTTTCCTACGAGTATCTGAACCAGCCATCTTACAGTTGCTAAATTTATTACACTGAATGATTTGTTCGTATTCAATTTCCTAGGAGGAGTGCTTAATTTTTTGGTAGAATTTAATGTATTGATTTTTCTCCAGTAACATGCTTGGCAATCTCATCTTGGTCAGGACCTACTCCACGGGCTTTTCATGACATCTTAATGAGTAGTTTATCCTGGCTCTCTCTTGCTCTTCAAGAGTAGAGGCAATAGAGCCTATTGTCATAAATAGATGACTGCCTAAGAATCAAGTCTTCAGACTATTTTTCATCCAGTGATACCAGTCCCTTTGTTAGCAAGGGAAGATAATGTGGAGCTGAGATCAAAAGCAGCATGCTGCATTTCAGAAGCGTCACCCTAATTTCTTTCTTGAAAAGGCTTGCAGAGCTTTCAAAGGACTCAGGTTCTGTAACTCTCCATATAAATGATTACAGACTTTCATAAAGTAAAAATTTTTAATTGTTTCTTCCCATTTCAAGGTGTTGATTGAAGTATCAAGAACTTCCCTCTTGACATAAGAAAGATATTTTTTGCAGCAAGAACAGTCATTCGCTGGAACATCCTTCCCAGGGACATCACTGAAGGTTTTCAAGATGCAATTGGATAGGGTGCTGGAAAATGTCATCTAGGCTCCCTTTGCCTTCAAAGGTTGGATCAGGTGGTCTTTTGAAGTCCCCTTCAACCTGGGCTGTTCTATGCTTCTATAATTCTAGTATAAACAAAGCCTTTGAAAGAAAAGTGTTTTTGTTTTAGAGCATTTCCCAAATTAAAAGTGGCCCAAGATGTGAGGACTCAGCAGTTTTATGTACCTTCAGGTTTATGAATATTAACTTGATGACCTTTAGATCACATAAAGTTTTCATGGAATCCAAAAAAGAGGTATTGTCCCCTATAGACTTTCAGGATAAGGTTCCATAGTATTTTTTCTTGCCTTCAGCAGGGATTGCAAGTTACCTTAGACACCTCTAGTTGCTCTCCTTGCCTCTGAATAAAGATCAAGGAAGGTGAAAGGTTAACGTGGAGCAGCACAACTGCAGGCCAGAGATATGTCCCACATGAGTAACAAGTTGTTTGGTTTTCTGGTAAGTAAATGCAAATGTTTGTGGTTTCCAGTAATTTTATTGAAAGGATTTTAAATGAAAACTTAAATCCTGTGAAGATTTTTTTTTAATTTATTTTTACTGCCATAGTTCAATCACAAATTTTTTCCTCTGTTTTCTGATTCACATAAATTACAAATAACTAAGAGGTTAATACACCACTAAGAAAAGGTATGAATTCTGTACCTATTCACACATCTGTAAGAGTAGGTAAAGAATAGTTTTGTCATCTTTATTTAATAATTGAATTTTTAAACTTCACAAATGCATACGATTTTGTTTAAGACATAACATAATAAAACTTCTTTTTTCCATTGAGTGCATTAGTGCCTTTTTAGCCCTGTTATGATACTGCAGAAATGCCAACTGGCAACGGCAACACAGATTAAAAAATCTTGTTGGATAAGTAAACAGTACTAGAGGTACAATACTGTATAAAAACCAGCTTTATATCCAGAAGAATTTTAATCAGATTTTTACTGGTTAAAAGTTAAAATAAAGCCAGTAGTTGTGATAACTGGTAATATTTTGTTTCTTTGCTAGAGCAGGATTTGGTTGGAAATGCAGTACAATATATTGTAACAGAATAACTATGGTGATATAGCAGTAACTGCTGAAAAAATATCTGTTGCAAATGAGATTAGCCATAATGAAGTATGCATGATGAAAGTGGAAGAAAAATAGTATGTACAGCAAAAATAAAACTTAAGAAACACAAATCAAAAAGTGGCTTTGGGACCTCAAACCCTCCGAGTGTGAACACCATGTACCCCCTTACTGACAAGTTTGAGTAGGTAGCCATCTTCTAATTTTAACAAGAAAATTTTTAACTATGCTTAAGTAAATCTATGACATTCTGCAATAATTGTTGTGAGGCCAGTCAGGAAAAACTAACAGAAGTAATCAGAACTAATTGGGCTTTATATAATCTTAATTTTGGCTGACAGTTGAGAAACATGAGTAATGTAAATTTAATTTGCAGATTATTACCACTAATGCAGTGTGATATTATGGATACATTTGTTAATTTCTTTTATTCTTAGATCTAATCTCATCTAAGTCCAAGGCCATTGACATAGTAATTAGTAATACAAGTTACTCTTCTTTTGCATGGCCCATGAGAAATAATTTTATGTCTTTAAGAAAAAGTGTGCAAGGGCAAGGTGTGATGTGTAATTGATTAGTGTGAGGTGGGCAAAATGGCCATCTCCAAATATGTTTCCACCCAAGCTCCACTCAGAATGTTCTTTCATTCTAAGTAAAATATACAGGTTTGAATTTTTTGGGGATTTTCTATTTGCTGTCCAGTAAAACCTTATAGCTTCTGGGCTTTTATACAACTAAGATTTATAGTACCTATTCTCCCTGTGTGGAGTCCCAAGATAATGTTAATAGATGGCTAGTTTTGCCAATAAATCCCTCAGGGTGCAGACAGAAATATCTGTTTCAGATGAGTTGTTCAGAAGTAAATCCACATCCCAAATGGAACATAGTACTTAGGCTTAAGAGACTCATCTCTAAAAATGTAAAGGTGTTCTTCTTCCTATTCCTAATAAAGGCAAACTATGACAAAATCAAAACCCATGTCTCCTGAGAACTCATATATCTACTAATCAAGGGTTGGAGGCTCATTTTCTTGAAAGTAATCTAGAGTAATTTGTGAGATCCAAAAACCTGTCCCTTGAGGACTTTGGTTCTTCAATTCAAGAGGCTGGAAGTTCATGAGTGTGAAAGGTAACAGATTTCCAAGACTACTATCCAAAATGTCAGGAGGTTTTCATTATCTGGGAGCATGGAAATCCTTCTAAATAATAAAGGAACTGGTAAATGGAAGACAGGAAGAGAAGACAGAAAAGGAATTGGAGGGAAGTAGGAGAATGAAGTTTATCATTGTTGAAGTTAATGGTCTTTTCTTGGACTTTCATTAGAGCCTACAGAGAAGACAGAAAGAAGCTGACACAAACTGCCATCACTATTTCAGACTGGATAGAAATGAAAATCATTCTTATCTTCAGGATATGCATATGGCGTACAGGCTGTACCAGTGTTGGCATGTTCTACAAATTTGTTTTCTTTCATTCAGCATGGCATTGCTGACCTATATTCAGCTTGCTAACAGCTATAACTCAAAATCTTTCACTGAAGAATTTGTTCTTCACTCTTTAATTATGCAGCAGATTATTCCTGTTTGAAAGCTCTCTTTTCTCTAATAAATCTCATTCTTTTCTGACGGTAACTTCATGTTTTTCAAGATTGTTTTGTATTTTAGTTCAAAGCTTCTTTTACACTTTCATTGCCCTTAGTGATCCATAGTTCCCTTATTCTTCATGCCTTTCCTCATGCTTTTGTTATTTCTGTTTTTTCTGCATGTATTCCTTGGCACAGATTTTCCAACCAGTGTGCCATGGACTAACTCAAATAGTTATTTAATTATTGTAAACTAGGATTCTTTGTATTCTGCTGATGTGACAGGACATAATTAAATGCTTAGGCCTTAAACTCATTGTACTAGTTGGATTCCTGAAATGGTTACAAACTCTTTTAGAGTATATATTTTACAACCCTTTATTGATCTAAACAAAAATCTGAAACAGGGATTTGTAAGATTTTGCTTAAATAAAGAAGATTCATCTAGATTCTTGTTATTTGTATAGCTAGTAAGTCAATACTGGTAATTTTGTAAACCAGTGTTGAAATCACAACTGCAAGCATTGATACTGCAAATGTTAAGTCCAAGAGATCAGCTGATGTGAGTAGAGAGAAAAAACAATAAACCATATCTTTGGTAAACTTCTGGGACAGCATCAGACCAAGTAAGAGGCAGCTCCAAACTACCATTTTTTAAAACCCAGTCTTTAATTTCTTCAAACTAAGAAAGGAAATCTGCCCGAAGTCTAGCTTTGTATAGCCAAATAAAGAGTAATTGCACAGCTACCCATATCTAGACCACTGCCTGTATAGGTAGGTTATTTTTGCATATGGTTTCTGTGGAGATAACACATTTACATGTGGTGAGTCCAGCAACCCAGTAGATTTTTTTTTGCTCATGACATATCTTACAAAATATTGTTATAAAAGTTAATTAATTATCCATACCATTAGCTTTGTTTGAAATTCCATTATCATATTCTAACATATGGCAACTACACAGGCAATCGAAGCAGAGACAGGTAACCTGGGAAGAGTTTATGAACACTCTTCAGTTGTGTAGGGTTGGGGTTAAAAAGACACAGTGTGGCTGGAGCACAACTTGGCAAGGGATGCAAATAATAATAAGGGCTTCTACAGGCATATTAGCCAAAATATGAAAGCCAAAGAAAGCATACCCCACCTGACTAGAAAGATGCACCAACTCATAACAACAAAGAGGAGAAGGCTGAGATATTCCACCATTTTTTTTGCCTCAATCTTCACTGGTAGCCTCTCTTCTCACATCTCTTGAGTAAATGGACTGTAAGGTAGAGGTTGGGAGAGCAAAGCCTCCCAATCTAAGTGACAGTCAGGTTCATGACCACCTGAGGAACCTGAACACAGTAATCCTATAGAACCTGATGGGATACATCCCAGAGTCCTGGGGGAGTCCTTGGTCACCACCAAGTCACTCTCCATGATATTTGAAAACTCATCACATGAAGTCCCCTGTGACTGAAAAAAAGCTAAATATTGCACCCATTTTTAAAAAGGGCAGGAAGAAGGACCCTGAGAACTAATGACCTGTCAGCCTCATGTCTGCTCCTGGGAAGGTTATGGAACAGATTCACCTAGAAGCTGTGCTAAGGCACATGGAGGACAGGGAGGTGTTTTGGGACAGCCAGTATGCCCTCACCAAGGGCAAGTCCTGCCTGACCCACACAGAGGTCTTTCATGATGGAGTGACTATATCAGTGGACTAGGGAGGAACTCTCAGTGTCATCTATCTGGAATTCTGTAGGGCCTTTGACACAATTCTCCACTACATTCTCCTCTCTAAATCATAGATCTAGGTATTTTTATGGATGGCTATTCAGTGGATGAGAAATCATGTGGATGGTCCTATCCAGAGAGTAGTGGTCAACAGCTGATTGTCCAGAGAGAGACGACTGGTGAGTGGCCCCTCTTAGAGGTTTGTACTGGGACAGGTACTGTTTAATCTCTCCATCAGTACTTCCAGTACTTAAAGAAGGCTCATAAAAAAAAAAAGGATTGGCCCAAATATTTTGGCCTATTGGTATAGGACAAGGGTGAACAACTTTAAACTAAAAGAGAAGAGGATTAGATTAGATTTTAGGAAGAATATCTTTACTATGAGGGTGTGAGACACTGTACAGGTTGCCCAGAGAGGTTATGGATACCTCATCCCTGAAAGTGTTCAAGGCCAGGGTGAATGGGGCCCTGAAAAACCTGATCTAGTGGAAGGTGTCCCTGCCCATGGTAGGGGTTTGGAACTAGCTGATCTTCAAGGTTCCTTTCAACCCAAACATTCCATGATTCTACACTAATTCCAGGGTTTTGGGAGGATGACTTCTGCCCCAGCTGGACCCTTCTACCCTTTCAGTTTAAATACTTCCTGGGAAGAGCCAATTTTGTTGAACATATCTGTGTACTATTTTTGCTATGCTCAAGCAAAATTTTTGCTTTAATGTGTTTAAACCAAATGTAAGTTTTTAATTTTTTTAAGAGCAAATTATACATTCAGAGTGTTAAGGGAAATTATACATTTCAGGTGACAGAAACAACTGAGAATATTCTTAGAATTTGTAAAGAAAAATGAAAGTACTGCAAGTCAGAGCAGGGGCTTAAAAATTTTATCTAAATTCCCCCTGAGGAAGAGTCTATCTTTTTTTCCACTGAGTATATAAGAAGCCTAGTAGATTAGCCTGCTGTCTCAGGCACTTAAGTTAGTTGCCTAAATTTAAGTGGTGTGGAGGCTGTTCTTCCCCCATTCCCACAACATTTATAATTAATCAACTGAAAAGCAGCTCATGAGCAATTCGCAGTAGGAAGAGATCAATTCTCAGGGGAAGGTGTCTGCAATCAGTAATCTAGACTGCTCTAACTAAATTTGTGGAATAAATTCCACACAATGAATTATTCTACTTGGTTTTCAACTAGTTTAATTCCTTTAAGCTCTGAAGTAATTTATAGGCATCAATACTTCTAGTTAGCTGAACAATAGTCCACAATTTCTGCTAAACTCTTAAATCCCCATAGCTTGAACAGTTGCATCATCTCTAGCAACAACATTTTTTTTGTTCAAAAGGTAGGGTAAGTGCTGCTATTTCTGTATTATTATATGTTAACTCCGGTTCTCCATTGTGACTTAAACACTCCAAATGTAATATCATCTACAGGTTTAGAAGAAAACTAATACTGTACTGTAAATAAAAGTGAATAGAACCAGAGTATCTTGGGAGAAAACAAAGAATCATTACATTTCATTATGCTTCTCTTCCTTAGAAGCCTGATTGCTCCTGAAGCAGTCATCATTAATCTTAATACAATATGGTGCAAATGCCATAAATATTGTGCAATCATGCAAAATTTTCGTAAAAGTTCAGTTGCCTACAGTGCTCTCTGTCTTATGTCATCCATGGCAAAATCCTTAAGAAATATAAGGAGATAATCAAGCCTTGGAAGTAACTCTTCCTAGTACTTTCTACAACTTGCATCTTAAAATAATACAGCAGTGTCAAGACCGGCCTCAACAGCTCCTGATATTTTGTATGGCTTTTTGGGTTTTTAAAATTTGTTTTAATTTTCAGAAATGTCAGTGTCAAGCAGTAGAATGCAAAATTTTATGTTTCTCTTGTAGAGACAATGAAAAGAAGTCTTGATACCTAATAGCCTCACTTTATATTCCAATTACAGTCTTTCTACCAATAAATTATTTAAATGCCCAACTCATGTGATGATAAGACATTTCATTACAATTATCTTAATTATTTCTCAAAAGAAATAATCTTTTGAGTCCAAAGTCAGTCCAACATATGCTTTCTTTCTCTTAGAACATTAAAGGATCTTTCTGGTCTAAAATTTACTGGAAAAAGTGAAACAACTTCATTTACTTTGACAGACTTTGGGTCATGCCTACAGAAATTTAAAATGAGTGTATTATAGAAACCATTTAAAAAGTTTTAGAACTCCTGTCTGACCCTTAAGGCCTTTCTTTGCGGCAGCTTATGAACTTCTAAAAGGGTAAACTTTCAAAGCAATCTGTAGGAAATACACACAACCCCCCCTTTATTTATGATCAAACTGTATGTGATTATTTCTCATGCATAACTCTTAAAATTCATCACAAAGTGTCTTGATTGTATTGAATCTTCAAAGTGCACGGAAACAGAATTGAACTTATAAAGCTATTTGAAACTTAGGCTATTGTAATAAAAATGTAAAAAAACCCTCCTGGGTTACATATTATATAGCATAAAACTTAGGAAATAATCAAAGAGTTTGCAACTTATCTTCATAATCTTCATCCAACTATGTAGTTGCACTCAAATTTTTCCAGAAAGCACTATTCAGCTGCTAGACAAAAGAACTTCTGAAGAATTTAACACATTTAGTAGAAAAAAAAAGTCACTAATCCAATTGAAACAGATTCCTAGTGACAAAATAAGAAAGAAAGCCTTATACTTTTCAGGGTATGATAGCAAAGAATTGTAGTCTAGTTTGTCTAATTACCATCTTTCCAATTGTACGTGAAAAACAGGTCTTCAATGTGAGTAATATGCGTAGTGTGTACTTTTAAGTACAATTTCTTTTCAGATTTTACTTCATTTGAATGACTGTAAAGATCAGGTCCTATATGTTGTCCGTATTGTCCTCAGAACAGATGTATTTCAGGAGCATTAAAAGCTGTACCAGTTTAAAGTACAGGATCTAAAAGTATAGTCATTTTGTAGATTGCAATTAATGCTCCCGAAAGTAATTTTGCTTTATCTCTCTGAAGTTTTTGTCCTATATCGATTTTAATAGAAAACACAGATGTCAACAAACCTCAGGTGAAACAGTGATACATTTTCAATTTCATGCTATGAAAATAGGTCTCTTCTTCCCCCAACTGGCAGAGTTGGAAGAAATTTTCAGAGAACAGGATTCTTCTCAGTTATTTATAAAGGAAGATTAAAGTTCATGATAAAGTTATGATATTGAAGATTGAGTTTTCTTCAGAAGTCTCAACTGTTTAGATTTCGGTACAATTCTAATTTCAGTAATTTTGCATCAAATTATTGTAAAATAACGTGTACTTTTGAAGAGTGCAATAGAATTTAGACCTTTTTTATTTAATAATTCATTATGAGCCCTAAAAAGGAGAAACCACATTCTTCAACCTCTGACTTCTACTGTTAAATTCTTTACTAAAGAAACATAGTTGTCAGATTCAGTCTTCAAGAGGACTTTTCATAGAAAAAGGAATTGAAATTCTGTTAAAAGAAGCAGAGCATTTTGCCTTTTCATCAGTTAGATCTGTTGGATTACAGCTTCATGCTTTGAGAAAGAACAGGGCAGTGAAATGCGTTATAAAAACAGAGCACACACTTCACCTTGTCTCCAATGATTTACTTTTACAACATTCTTCTCCAGGTATTCTGTAGAGAATTGCATCTGACAGATATGGAGAGCATTGAACAGCAAGCATTTGCTAGGACATTTCTGCTGATAAATAGGAGACAAACATACATATATATATGGATGGTTTTGACTCAGAGCAGAAGAGGAACAGTAAATATTTTTAAAAATATGCTTCATTGGCTACATTTATGTTTCCATAGTCTTCAGCTAAAAAAAGCATTGGAATTACTCGGAAAAGAAATAAATTTTTTCCTGTTTAATTCAAATTTTATTCCTGTATTTTGAGGTGTCATGCAATTGTAAACTCCCAGACATAAAAGTCTGGCTGTAACATGAAGATCACTGACTAATGAGTCCAACAAATGACAGAAAACACTGAGTTTGTGTAAAGCAACTTTAACCAACCTATGATTAGTTTTAAAGGCAAGGTAAGGAGTGTGAAGCTAGTCAGGCAAAAAGTAACGGAGAACTGCTCACCAAAAAGGGAAGATAAAGATGAAAAAGAAAAACCAACCAAAAAAAAAAAAAAAGAACAAACCAACACACCACAACAAACCTGTAAGTGCATTCCATCTAAGTAACTTACACATAGAACCTGGGTTTGTGAGCTTTCCCCATGGGGCTCATAGAGAAGAAGAAATGAAGACTGGACATGGACTTGGAAAACAGAAGTAAATCCAGACAAGAATGTCAAGATGAATGGAAGAGAGAAGGCAGCATAAAAAACTGACATTCAGCATTTACTGAGCAACAGAAGCTGAAAGGCAGATCAATAAACCAAAAAAAAGAACGACTGCAATAAAATGGCAGGAGGATTAAGAGCCAGTTTAGGAACAGCTGTGCTGCAGTGGGTAGCAATGAAGAGAAACATGCTGAAGGAGAAGATAGGATGACAGAAGAGAGAAGCTGCTAGTCCCATAAGAGAAGAGGGAATTGAGATAGCTTTGAGAAATTGCCCAAGTATAAACAAAGACGTTACACAGAAGAGAAGGCAGGATAGTTAACAGACAGGAGAAATAACTCAGAGTAGAGCTTTAAGATGAGAGGTAGTGTTTTCGTGACTGGAGAGTCCTTGATGGGGACTAACAAAACTGCCACTACAACAGATTCAGAAGAAAATCAGTATAAAGTCTGCCAGGAATAAGCATACACACTGTGAGGTTTGGGATTAAAGGAATTTTCAAAGAAACAGGGGAAAATATACAGATATTGATCACTTTTCATGCTGGGACACATCTTAGGTTTCAAATGGAACAGACCAAGGGAATTACTCCAAACTAGGGTAGCTACTGAGACACAGAACTGCCCCAGAATTGTTCCAGCTACTGGGGAAGGAATTTAAACATGGTCATTCTCCTCTAGGACTGCTTCTCAGAGGTAGATTATAACAAACTCATCAGTTATTTAAAATAATTTCATGCACTAAGTGCAAGAATGTTTTTTGTAATATAAAAATATACACTATAGTGTATGGTATACAACATAAACATATACTTGGGTAAGATAAGATATTGGTGCCATTCAGTATAATATTACACATTATTAATGGTAATGGGAAAGAATAGAACTAGAATGTGAACAGTAAAATATGTAAAGACAGACTCCAAAGGAAATTTCAAAAATATGTAGGAGAATATCGAGTTCCAAACAGACAATGAAGCACTAATCAACACTCATTTAATATCTCCATTATCACACCTGGAAAGAAAAATGCAAAGGTATTTCACTTGCTGACACAAAATTGGCAACCCTGTGAGCATGGAAAAGATCAGATCCTTGCAATGGAAGGACTCCCTGACATTAAGGAATGGAACACAGATAGGGATGAAATTCAACTGCAGAAAGTAAAGGTCATTCATGCGGGGACCAATAACGAGAATTTCTTCTATAATCCAGGAGCTTCTCAGTTGGAAACAATAAAGAAGGAAAAGCAGCTGGATCTATTAATCAGCCACCGAATATCTATGAGCCACCAATGCCATGGAAGCATGAAAAAGTGAATGTGATTCCAGGTTATACAACAGAAGGTTACAGGCCATTCCTCAAAGAGCCATGGTGTCACTCCCTCAGTTTTAATGGTAATACACCAGCAAGCGGTAGATTAAAGAGCAGACACAGACATTGTCTAAATTAAATGACCGACAGACTCATACCCTGAAAAATTATTAAGCGATGGCAGTTTAGCAAAAGCATTATAGAATTGTTCATCTATTATTATGCACTAAAACTAGGTATTAAAATCAGGGACTGGTCTCTCTTATTTTGATGTAATGCAATTGCACAAAATAGTACAGGTTCAGCCACAAGACGACTTACAATTATAGGTTTAATCATGCAAACACTTACATCCATTAATAATTGCATATTGAGGTACTTTTCTTTTAATACCTTAGATTCAAAATTATTGGTTTAATAGCTCTCCATTTAGTAATCAGAGGAGGACATTTAGAATAGGAATGTCAGTTGACAAGGCATATTCAAATCAATATGCCAAGTGATACATGTGATAGTGGAAATTACCTAATAAGAAGGCCCAGCAAACATAATGCTTTTAAAACTCACACATTTACTCTTTTGTTTATTGAATTTTTTAATTTTCTCTTATGCAGCACAATCATTAAGAGACCTTAGATTGCTAACCACTGCAGGTCACACGTACTGTAAGTAGTCATTCAATGTGAACATTGTAGGTCCCTTCCAACTCTGCATATTTTAACATGCAATAACTTGTGTGGAAGAATATTATGTGAACTACTAACAAAGCAGCAAAGTTAATTGTCAAAAGACTGGACAGCATAATTTGCAATTTAGCACTTTTTTCTAAAAGTATGCATTGAGAGGTGGCACATTTTTTACATGGGCAGGTCAGTTTTCTGGTAGTGACGTGATCTTTTTGCAGTTATGCAGTGGTGAAGAACTTGGCTCCCTGAGGATTTTCCTTTGCAGCATAAGTTTTATTATATATTCTTCTTTCACCTAGATTGACTTGGTTTTGTTTTATAATTATTTGAAGAATATTTCTTGCAATTTTTTTCTAACAGGAAGAAAGGAAGTGAAGAAAGCAATCAGTAGGAAGTCAGTATGAATTATCTATTTCATTTAAAATCTATTTCTCATAAGGACTAAACATAAATTATATGAATATTTATCATAAGAAAACTGCAGAAAAGATGGATGGAGAATTTATTGCAACAGGATAAAAAAAGATGAGGATTTCTAGGTGCATTCAAATACAGAGATAAAACAAGAAACAAGTAACAAATTCTTTGTATCCTTTGTTTCTATTTTCTCATCACATAGAAAACACTTTCTCCTTCAGTTAGGCATTTGTAATTTAATTCATTTGCACAACCAGATTTCATGCTACAAACTTTAATCTTCCTGAAATGCAAATTTCTGTAAGACTTCAGACAGCATGAAACGTTACTATTTAAAATTTCCTCATTATTTAAAGACAGCACAGGTGAAATAGACTTATGGACACAGAATAAAATAGTATTCAGCAGGCCAAAAAAGTTTATTCGTTGGTTTTGGAGTAGGAGGGTTTGGGTTTTTTTTTCTCTTATTACATTGAAGAGACTATACTAGTCAATCACTTAAATTTGATGGATTAACTTCTGCTCAAACAGGCCAACAGCTACTATTAAAATTGTGAGTCAACCCATTGGTCCAGAATTTTTTCTTGTTGATATCATCTGCTTCCAAAAAATATAAGGATTTATCAATAATGTCTAAACCAAGAGGACAAGCAGAACTTTTAGACCAAGCCAAAACATGCCAGTACCTTCATCAAAGAGTCAGTTGAAAGTCATATTTTACCTTAGAATTACTATACAGTCAGATTACTTATATCAAAGGACATTTAAACAACCAGAAGTATGAACTAGAAGTGTCATCTTCTCCTTACTGTATTAATCCATACTTTTTTAGGAAACAAGTATCTTTCAACAATGAAGGGGTGGCAAATACAAAATATATAAAACATATTTGTAGGATTCTTACTGAAACTTCTCCTACATTAACGTACTTATGTGGCTGACCTTCCTTGCTTATAGAAGCACAAAAAATTAAAAATTGAAAATATTTGAAAAAATTATATGAGAATTGATACAATATAAATGAAGCTAACAAACAATTATCATGGCAGGCAATTTACCTCTGTTCTGCTGTAATTTAGACATTTGGGATACATACAGAGTAGAACAGATATTGGATAACTGTGAGAGCAATAGGTCTCAGTAAGTTCTTAGCAACTACTAAAGTCAGGCATTTTCCTGGAAAAAGCAAAGCAAGATGCATGGAAACAGAAGCTGTTGAAGTAAGCAAGTATAAATAAACAGAGGCAGCACGTATACGTAAAAGTGGGTACCTATTACTATTGGAGGTAACATACTGATAACATTGAAAACACGCCATATGAAATATAAAAACAAGTGCAGATTACTAGAAACACCTCAAATGCATACACTTGCCTTCTTACAACCAGCTGATATATTGTTGGAAAATATGCATTTAAATCTTGGCTTTGGAAGAATAACGATTACATCCAGTGGCCATATAAGGTAGACCTAGTATAAATTTCCTCAGAATCTCTGAAACGGAGCATATATTTCAAAACTTACATTACTAAAGACAATATAACAAGCTAATTCAGGTGAAACAATTTCTAATTATATCTGATCAGCACATTTTTTCTGTTTTTTTCATAATTTTAGCTTACTGAAATTGTATTTTGAGTACCACTAAAGCTTTAAAGGGGGGACCTTATAGCTCTCTCCAACTCCCTGAAAGGAGGTTGTAGCAAGGCAAATGTTTGTCTCTTTTCCCAGTTAGCAAGTGACAGGACCAGAGAAAAGACCTCAGGTTGTGCCAGGGGACATTTATATTGGATATTAGGAAAGAATTCTCCACTGAAAGTGTGGTCATGCATTAATTGGAATAGGCTGCCTGGATAAGTGGTGCTATCACATTCCTGGAAGTGTTCAAAAGATGTGTGAATATGGCACATGTGGTAGGTAGTGGTGAGCATGGCAGTGCTGGGTGAATTGTTGGACTCAATGATCTTAAAAGTTCTCCAATCTTAATGATTCTATGATTTTATTGAACATATAATTTAAAATAACCTAGTTTTATAAATAACTTCCAAAACAGTGGGTAAGCTGTCTTCAGCTTTTTCCTTATTGGTCTAGTTGTCTGCCTGCTGTTGCATGGAAGAGCCAGACAGTGTTTTAACAGACTCCCAGAGTAGTGCCAATAGAGGATTAGCTAATATGGGTCTCTTGATGAGCATATACTATGTCATAAAATATGTATTTAAAAAAAATTAATCCTTGTGTGTTTTGAGATCTCTTTTAAAATACAATTGACAGCAACCTGGCCTAAAAACCCCCTTGCTTTCTCAGTCCCTGACTATTACCAATGTCACAGACTTGGATTTTCCCATGTTGAATAAAAAATGTGAGTGCAAAATCCTCTGCCTGCAGTCTGAGGACATGTAGGGTGCACTTTTTCAAGGGTGCCCCCAAAAATCTGTGATGTGCTTCAAGAAGACAGCTGAAGCAAAACAGAACAAGAGAAACAGGATGAAAATCTTATTCTAAGTTGTGCAAAGTAACACTTGAGAAACATCATTTGGCTAGATGAACAGGCCTATTTGCTCCAGACAGGAGATGACTACAGAGCCACACAGCTCAGAGCAGTTCCATTCCCAACATATCTTCCTCTCTTTTCCCAGACATCATCAGAGAGGCTGCTGGAGAATCCACACTCATGTTCAGTAGGTGCTCTTCACAGAGGTCCCAGGACATGTACCTTGCCTCAACTATTCTGTTCATCCTCATGAAACAGCAACCTAATTCTAAAAGACAGGCTTTTTTCAGAGATAATGTACTCAAGAAGTTGTCACTGCTTCAGATTTTTCATAAGGAAAAATAAACTTAGAGATAAAAACTTCAAATTCTGAACAAAATTCCTGTGGTGATTCTGAAAAGCTATAAAATAATGCTGATTACAACACCCTGACATAAAAGTAAATAAATCTAAATAACTCTAGGAAAGGCTTTTCTCTGAATGCACAAATTTGTCTTTTTACTTTGGTGAAACCTGTTGGGCAATGAGACTATCAAATACTTGCAGCCTTTAATGACACAGACTAATGTGTTGAAAGTTCATGGCAACTGGTGTAAGAATTATGGCAGAAGTGTAATTTTTCAGAACTTGACCAATAATAGATATACAAGAAGTTCTGTGGCTGTAATAAAAATTATGCAGAACTCATTTCACTTATTAAAAAATTTACTTCATAAATTTAGCCCTCAGAAAGACACAAAATCAAATTATTAAACAATTTATCTGTAAGGAGGATATTAGATCAGTACAAAATCAACAATTCTTTGCCAAGAGGCACTAGGACACAAAGAAATGAAGTAGCAACATGGGAACGTGGTAAAAAAAAAGCTATTTTTAATAAATTGCTGTTATAAATTAGTATTCTGCCATGAGAATAGCCAAAGAGTGACTCTAAAAGGCTGTAGAATCTCCATCCTTAGGGATATGGACAATTTGGCTGAAAATCATCATGAGCAACCTTATCCTTTTGGAACAGGAGGCTGGATTAGATGACTTCTGGAGGTCCTTTGCAACTTATGTTATTCTATGGTTCAAAGATTTCATTTTCTTCTTTGAGGTGTAACCTTATAGGTTTTACTGGAAGGGGAAAGCCATAACAGCGCAATAGCTCAACTTGAGTTAAGCTCTTTCCATGTCACTAAACATCTAGGAAGTTACAGTTTTTAATTAATTACTGAAATATAGAACTTGTTACTAAATTACTAAATAAAAAGACACAAGTTTGGTAGTTTGCAATACTTTCTGTAAGACTGATAACCAAGTAAATACTACAATTCTCCATTATCTTTGCTGCATGATAGAACTAAATATAAGAAACTTCTGGCTCTGAAAGGTTCTTACTCATGAAGCAATCTTGTAACAAACCTTTGCTGGATTTTGCCAGCTTAACTGTTCTCAGTATTTGATGAGCTTGTTAAAACATACAGTATAAAAATTACATACCAAATTATTGATGCTTTAAGACCAACGCTTGCTTAACTTATTTGGAGGCTAAGAAGGAGAGTGTCTTGTATCTCTTTTTACAAGCACTCCTTCAGCATAAGCTAAGACATTTTAGCACTACTGTTATCAAAGGAAAGATAGCCCTGTAGCTTGTACCTCCCAACCCTGCTGTGCCTTCTGCTGTAGGGATTGGAGGAATGAATTCAGGACCCTCTCTCTTGTTCCCATGCTCTCATTTCAGTGTGGAAGCCCTACTTCACAGTTTTATAAAGCTCTTCTACATCACCAATAGCAGAGGCTGGAGTCCTACAGGGAAGCTGCCACTATCCATGGGCAGCAAATAAATGGAAATTATCAAAATTGTGTGGGCCACCACTTACATGAGAAGCAGTAACTTATCAAGGATAAAATATATGTGGCTGAATTCAACCGTTGTTGCAATATCATGATGAAACATTGAAACAGAAAAGTTGCTTTTGAATATGTGATATGATCTTTTGCACACGGAAATTTATTTAAATGGCTGTCTGAAATATGAGAGGGTATTTTTTTATTATCTGCTTTTCCTTTATAGCTCATTTTCACAGTTCTAAATTTTCTTGGTGCTAATTTTAACTTTCCATAGTTTACATAGACTTTAACTTTCACTTTAAGAAGCGGTCTGAAAATCTTAAAAAACTTCTTTGCTAATTTATAATGGCATTACATAATTGAGTAAATTATGAAGAATTTATTCACTTTCCCAGCAGAATTTCATCCAGTCAATGTAATTAGCATCTAATATTTTGCAAATGAAGCTGACATCCTGTAACCTGGCCACTTGCTGATCATGCAGTACTCTACATTCAGCTTCGTCTAATTTCTAATTTTTATACACTGTCTTGTTATTCCATCTTCCTTTTCTTTATACAGGTCTGAAACTATTTGAATAGTATGCTGCTCACTGGCCCATTACTTGAAGAGTTTCCTACAAAAGCAACCATTTTTTTACTGAAATAGGGTCAGCCTCGTCACTAGCAGGTTCTTCCTCTGAGGCCGGATGCTCATTGATGCTCTCATTTTGTTGGGGATGTGGTTTTAAAGCCATTCTGTCAGCTTGCACTTCGCAGTGGACTGACTTGATCCAGAAGTTAATTGCATTGACATTAACCTGCTTTAACAAGCCTAAAGTATCAATAAATCACTTCTTTAGTCGCTGCACTTTTCCTGCTGCTTTATTGATATACTTCACCTGAACTGATAAATAGGTGAAAAAGATCTCTTCCTGCTAATATACTTTGCATGCTTAATAATACCTTTCTAAAGAAAAATAGTAAGGTTAATATACATAAACAAATAAAAATATAATAGTCAGATTACTTTGGACTTGTTATCTTATCCTTTTTATAAGACTCAGTTTTAGGAAGACATTGCATTTAGGGAACACAGTTTTACTTGTTATGTACTCTGACTGATGAGTCCAACTACAAATCTATAATAAGATTTCTCTAAATAACCCAAAAATTCCTCTGTAGAAAATTATCTTTTTTTTTTTTTTTTTGCCTTCCTCTCCTTTTACCCCCATATCTGTCTTTACAAGTACCTTATGAATATATGCTGAGTGCCAAGTGCACTCACATTGCTTACGGGCAGTCCAGAGCAAAAGTACTTCCATCGCTGACAATAAATTATCTGTTGTAATGTACCTCTTTACTTGAACCCACACTTTAGTGTAGCATATCAATCCTGTTTTCCATCAGTAAATCAGTAAGCAAAATTTACTGTGAAATTTTAATTACTTCTTCTTCTTTCTCACTAAAACAAAGTGAGACAATAAGCTGACATAAGTAATCTGTCAGGCAAAGATTTTATATCTATTCATAAGAATCTGTAAATGCAATCATATATAATATTTGTCAAACTCAAATGTGTGGTTGAGAAAAATATAAAAACAACAAAAAAGTAAATTAGTCATGTTATTTATTGAGCATACGTGCATATGTCTTAAACTGCTGGACATGAAAAGTCAGCTTTGGGAGACATGGAGATATCTTCATATCTGAATGAAATAAGAATTTTGAGGATTTTAAAAAAAACAGAGAGAAAAAATATTGGTTTAAAGATTATTTTTCTGCTGTTTTTAAAATATAGATCATACCCTGGGACCACTAGATAATTGAAAGTTTTATTATAATCTCAGTCAGAATTTTGAAAGAGTCAATGCATGAACTTCCACTTAATATTGTTCCCATTATAAGAATAAACGGTATTTTGTACGCAGTGACAAGGAGAAAAGAAAATCAATTTTGTGGTTTTAACCTTAATCAGCATACTTGCATATTTCAAGCTCTCACTCTCTACTTTGTGAATATGTCAATCCACGGGTTTGTGGGTGTGTATCTACAAAAAGAAGAAAAAAGAAAGAGAGCATAGAAATAAACTAGTGAACACACCACTTGAGTTCACTGAGTAAATGTTGAATTTTCAAATAAAAACAAACCCCTAATCATTTCCCTGTTCCTCGTTTGGCTTATGACGGAACTATTTTTTTTTTCACGATGGCTTGCTACTGGAGACGAAAGCTGTGAAAATTTCCTTCTGTAGACAAGAGAAGAGGAACAAAATTTACATCTCAGAGGTTCTAACAATCCATGCAGTTACTGGCTTTTAATATGTAATGAATAGATTTGAGTCTAGTGGCAAGAATGGGGAATAATAGCATATCTAACAAAGCAGAAATTTTTCAACTTGCAACAAGAAGGGTTTAATATCTTTAGTCAAAGGCCATTTTTAATGCAGCTAGCATACTGATTAGAAAAGATCACCCTAAACTGCTTGAATTTAAGGTATGATAACCTTTAAAGGAAAAATGGATTCATTTTCTAAGTACAGCAGACAGAAAGTTCAAATTATAAGAATCACTTGTCAAAACTAATAAAACAAGACCATAGTTTTTTTCACTATATTTAGCATTTAAAATTTTAAATGGTGCCTTAGTGAAGAGGTAACGTTATTTGTGATGCGTTCTTTATGTGCAGAGGGAAACTAGAAATATTCAGTCTTTTCATACCAAGCCAAGGGAAAGAGAAGCAGCATGAGTAAAGTCAAAACATTCAGCAAGGTTCAAGTATACAGTTCATTTAAGGAAGATTTATTAGCTTTGGATGTAAGTCATTATTATTCATTAGACACTTAAAAAGTTGAGTATCTAACTTAAGGGTCATTAAAAGATTACTATGTAGTCAAAGTGTTTGGAACTTCCTGAAAGCAACTTATCCCTTTTTTTTTTTTTAATAAGTTTCCAAAATAGGAAGGATTAAATAGTCACTCTCTCTGTAGATAGCAAAGGCAGTGAATATGAGTAGCTTATTCCTATACCATATATTTCCTTACAACAGTATTTTTTCCAGTCTGAGATGCATGCTCAAATTCACAAACTGAGATTAATGTGGCCCTGCTCTGTGAAACCATTTTTGTATCATATGTGACAAAATTACTTGGATATTCATTGTGTGAATGTATTATGCAATATAACAGCAGAAGGCTCAAAAAATAAGAAAGAAAGAGATGAGATTAACCACAAGAAGAAATTTTTTGATAAAAATTCCAGGATGATGATATGGGATGACAGTGTTCTTTTCAGACAATTCCTATCATCTCACAGAGCCAAGTTTCTAATCTCATTTTACCCTTTTAGGGAAACAGCACATCAGCATTTAACAGTAGGATAGATGCAGTTCCCATGGGATGAAAAGGCTGCTGTTGAGAAGCTGTAGAGACTGATGGAAGGAAACAGAGGTGAGAATTATGGAACAATACAATTACAGGATCATTTAGGTTAGAAAAGTTCTTTAAGATTGAGTCCAACCATTTACCCAACACTGCCAAGCTGCACACCTAAACCATGTCTCCAAGTAGGTAGAAACAATCAAAATTACATGCTTTTTGCCATTTTAAATCCCATTTTGAATATCAAAGAAAGTGACTCTCTAATAAATAATTACTGAAAAAGGCACTTGCCTCTAGGCTGTGGACTGCAATTCCATGGATATTACCTAGTATGATGAATTTATTGTACCATAGTGAGTACTACAGGGTAAATTATGTCATCCTTACTTGTACCTCATACCAAGGATATAATTTTCTTCACAGACTGAGGACACATGCAATAACAGTGTATGATTCACTGGATAAGAAAGATTTAATAAAATGTAAAAAAATAAGCTAGTAAAAAAAGTAATTTCTAAAGTGAGTATGACAAGTTTCTTTATAATGAAGCTCAGATGAAAACTAGGTTCTGATGGGCTCCTGCTTACCACCTACCTGTGTAGCAAAAACTTTCCCCTTTTGCAGTCATCTCTGAAGCTTCCACTATCCCTTGGGTTCTTATTCCTGCATGGGAAAGAAAGATTAACAGTTGCCAAGTTTACTTGAAAGCTCTGTCTCATAGGCAGACAAATGCAGTAAAAATATAGGGTGTAGACAACTACTTTGATTTGCCCACTGTTGGGTTTACCAGATTGTACTGGTTTATTTTATTGGTACCAATAAGATTAAATTATATTTTCATTTAAGAAGGTTGTCCAGTTACTATATTCATAGTTGGTTTTAGGCCTGGCCTCCAGACGGTAAATGTTAGTTAGTCAGATATACTGGATAAGCATCACCAAAGCACAGGACGTGGACACTAGCAGTCCTGTGAAAGGGCAGGGGGCTTTATTACCTTTCTTACTATGCCTTTAAGGCATGAGATGTTATGCCTAGGCATTCATACTCAGAGTGTAGACTGGAGAGCAATTAGCTCTGCTAACAAGTGCATGCTGATGACTTTTGTGAGGTAACAACAAATTGGAATCAATAGAGTTCAGCTTTTAACAGAATAATAATGGCAAAAGTGGCTTATACAACTATTCACCTTTCAAGCAAAAGATTAGATCATCATACATCAAGATTTTTAAAGCAGAGCAGTATCTCAGCCATGCATCTAAGTAGATGAATGGGGCTGTGTGTTGTAAAAAATGATAGCTTTTTTGGTTTATAGATATTTGTGGGGGATAGAACGAACAGATTTATTCAATGAAAATTGTTTTTGAACTTACATAATATTTGCATTCTTTTAAAGAAATCTCTGTTGGAAGAGAAGTAAGTTGGGGCTTCCCAGATTCATTTCCTCTCTGCAGTCTTCTACATTGGTCCATTTCTAATAATTGGCACACACTGAGATGGCATCAGTCTGCCTTATTTAAGCACCTAGAATGAGGCAGAGATGAACTCTCTCGAGGGGCCTTCAAGGATACCTACTGTTCACCATTTTCTGTGCACAGAAGTTGCGCACTGCTTTTTTACGCCTAGTAAAGTCAGTGTGAAAGCTGTGAAAAAGGCATCTGTACTACAGAGATTAGATCCCTCTTGGCTATTAGGAAAAGTATATATTTTCTTTTCTTGTTTGTTTTTTTTTTTTGGGGGGGGGTGGGTTGGTTGGTTGGTTGGTTTATCTTTTTATCATTAAATTCAACATTTTAAAATATTCGACCATATAGCATAGGTATCTGACTGCGTGCATTGACTTTTGGTGACTAAACCCAGAAATGGGCTGAACAGAGAAGTTGTGGAGTGTCCATCCTTGGACATATTCAAAACTCAGCTGGACATGGAACTGTGTCATTTTCTACAGATGACCCTGTGCTGAGCAGGAGAGCTGGACTAAATGATGCCCAGAGGTGCCAGTTGATTTCAGCTGTTCTGTTGATGCTTAATTAATTTTGCTTTTTTTTGTTTTTATATATTCTATATATTCTTTACATATACATTTGTAGCTCTGTATCCTATTGTAGTATTTGTAGCTAGCATTTCACCTACTCTATTAGACAGAAAGAGAAAATAAATTCCGCAGTGGCTCCAAGCTGGGGGAGATGCAGAAAGTGTTGGGCCAGGGAGGAATTACTTCATTACTGATGTCTCTAATTGTGGATTCTTGTCAGTTATGTTAATTTACTAAACACATAGACATAAAAAAATTGTATGCGCTTTATGTTATGTGTGCATCTCCGGGTGCTCTCCACCTAGCAAGCTGTGCACCTAAGGATCCCTATAAAGGTAACCCCTTTTTATCACCTAACTGTGTCTGGCTGGTGATTTTAGGACCAGCAAAAAGGCTGTGATCACTGTGATTCTGGGATTTTGCATTCCTCCTGGGCCATCTGACTGGGCTACCTCTTACATGTTTTTTTTTCATGCCTGAGTTGAATCAGCAGCAATTTGTTCACCCAGGTATGTGTCCTGTCACAATGGCTTGATTTCCCGCTCATTGGAATGGACCATTCTTGAGGCTGGAGGAGATAATGTTCGAAATCAACCATCTGCCCTGGAACTCTCCTCTCTCCAGTGTGATTTCCCATGGGACTCTTGCAAGCATAGCCCTAACAGGTCAAAGGGCACTTCACTTCACTCTCCTGAAGTCCAAGGTTGCAATCCTGCTGTTTGCCTTCATCTCTTCTCTCAGTATCCTGAACTCCACCAATTCACAGCCATTGCAGCCAAAAGCCAAAATCTTCAACTGTTCTCCATTTTAAGGATCAGGTCCAGCAGAGCACGTCCCTTCATCAACAACACTGTCATCCATGTCATGAATTTATCACACCAATGCATATACCTGGATTTTTTGTGATCTGCACTGTTGCCCTACCACCAGATATTAGATACCTCATAACAAATTTCCTACAAAATAGAGCAAATAGAATCATGCATCTTGGTCTGAAATTTTGGGTTTTTTATAAGACCATGTACTTGGGTAATACACAATATATTGCACTTTTTTTTATAGCCACCATTTCCACAGTGCCACTTACCTTGTATAATAGAATGCTGGTTTTGTTGTCTTGTTGGGTTTTTATATCTCTATGTCACTAATTTTAGGATTTTTATTCCTGCAGAAAGAGAAGCGAATCTCTTCCACTTAAATTCACACTCCCTCACAAGTTACTTAGCAGGAAACAAGATGATTAACAAAATAAAATTCAATTTGAGCTTGAATTTTAACCAAAGAGGCACCTTTATGCTCTATGAATAATTTAGAAGAGGCATAGTATTATAAAAAATGTAGTAAACAATGTGCTTAATGTCCATCTTTCACAACTTAATATTAAATCAAATTTGTGTTAATCCAGTTGAAGATAATTCCTTTAATTTTTCTTCTTAAAAAGACAATGATCTCCAGGGGTAAACTCACCACCTGTTTAAGAAAAAGAGAAAAAAAAATTCAGCTTCAGAGTACATTTAGTGAAGGAACAATACAATGAGAAATTTTTGAATGCTTCAAGAAATCTAGGAGGCTAAGCTAAGAAATAAATTAGGTATAAACAAAACTTGAAGATCAAGAAGAAAATCTATCACTTTCTGACACAGCCTGTTCCTCTTCCTGTTATTTACCAGAAGAATTTATATAACTAAACTTGAAAACAATGCATGTGAGTAGTTGAATGGAAATGTCCTCAAGAGTGTAAGAGTATGTTAAGTTCTGTTAAGACAAAGATTCACCCACTAAGTGAATCTTCCAGACTTGAAATTCATGTTTAGATTCTTCTCATAAATAAATGGTAGTCCTATATAGACATAAAAAGGCCCTCAGTCACCTCAATTGTGGAAAAAAGTGAAAGGTCACACAAACTAATTTGTGCACAGCTGTACATTAGGGGTGGCTTTTAACATGCTCTATAAGACAAAACAAACATTAACAAGTGAAGATATCATGCTCAAAATTTCATAGTATCTGACAAATAGAGCCACTTCCTGGTATATATCATTGCCTCAGGCTTTCTGCAGAAACTGGCAGGCATGTCTAACCCGTACTAAGTTGTACTGAGCTTATCTTTTCCAAGACTTTTTGTGACTCTAAGAGCTAGATATGCTTGATTGTAATGGAAGTTAAATCATCGAAGAAAGCAAGATGTTTAAATTGGAAAGACTGGTGTGAAGAAATTGAAAGCTTTTCTGTTCACAACATTTTAGTCTTAAAGTTTAATGTGAAAGTCTTCACAAGGGATAAGGAGGGATGCTGTGCTCTTATTCTTTGAAGGTTTTGCAGGCTTCTGAGTGAAAACTATAGAAGAAATGGTGCAAAGATCTGGAAGGATTCCTTCTTCATGGCTTTCTAATAATGACGGATGCATGAATTGGAACTGAGGACAAGACAAATGACCGGAGCTGGTGTCAGGAATATATTGAGTAAACTGGGTGAACACCTCTGCTTTTGACATCCCATATAGGTATAAAACCAAAACTATATGTTGAACATCAGCACCTCATCATGAATTACTGTTATATGAGTTCCAGTACTTCATATATCTAGGGCAAATTGGCAGGTAGGCCATGCTGCCAACAGAGAGGATCTGGAAAATTTCCCCAGAAGATTCTGAAATCAGAAAGACTTTCTACTTCAGAAGTATGAATTTTAGATAAGATAACATCAGCTCTCCAACCTAGAACGGAGATAAAAAGCTCCCTTGTAATCGTACAAGCAAAGCAAAGCAAAATTGAAGCTCTGCACTGCCTTGCTTAACACCAAGAAGCCAAATTTTAAATGTAGCAGTGATTTACAGCTCTTACACACATAAGTTGTTAGACTAACTCCTGAGCAAGAGCAGCATGTTTTAGCATACTAATAAGAAACTTGACCTTGATATGCCTGTTGTGAATAAGGAGGATAAAGAAAAAGGGCTGAACAGAACCATTATCTGATGTGACAGTTCAAGTATTTAGTTAGAACTTATTTTAGTGGGAAATATTCTTGCATATGAACAACATCTAAGATTATTCTTGGACTATTTGTAAGATACAACATGAACAAGTAATATTTGTTATGCAATAATATGAATTGGGCTATATTTAATGTTTTAGGGTGGAATTTATCTGACCTAATGTTGGATGTCTGCTGTATAGACATGTTCATCTGCACAAGTCACCCTAAGATTTTTTAACGGTATGACAACTCTTTCTATTGATGATTTAGTACTCATGTGTTGCTAGCTTCAGGGTAGGTTCCTACATTTGGTAATAGTCATAGATTGTGATAGGCTAATTGACCATAACTGCAATAAAATGTTCATTTTACGGTGGTGATAATACCTTCCCAGCAACACTTTTCAGATAGTCAAAAATTCACGTCCTCCATTCTGTAGACCCAACAAAAGTGTATCAGTTTGAACTCAAAAGAAAAGCGGTCACCTTGATCCAGAAGGCTGCAGAGAGACAGATGTGATTACGTGACATCCAGTTTGGAGATGACTTATAGTCAGGTCAAATTTAAACACTAAAGCAAATACTTAGGTGTCTGACAATACTAAGAGTGACATTTCCTTCTTTGTGACATTTCCCTAAGATACCACATGCACCACAGATCAACTCAGCTAGGATCGTTGTGGTTTAGGATTGTAAACTGCGTACTTTAAAGCTACCACCGCTCCTGGTTTTTTTCATGTAGCAACTTATCACAAGCATTTTTTTCTGAATATATTGATATATTGAGTTAAAGTACGTTAGTGCATTCTGTGGCTCTGGAAATATGTCTTATACATGTGCAGAAACAGTAGAAATACAACAAGTCCTTTATAACAAGGTATTAGTAAGTTCAAGTGCATTAATGACTTCCGATATCACTGAATGTGCCTTTCATAGATACACATGAAAGTAAGAACATAAATAGACTTTTTAAGCAAGCTAGGATTGCAATGAGCTTGGGTTACTGGAAAAGTGTATTCTTTCATGCTATAATCCTGGGGTTAAATTCCACTAATTTATTCATATCTTCTTGGTTATGCAACATAATTACAAACAAGTGATTGAATCTTTTGTTTTATTTTAAATGTAAAGAAAGAATGTATTTCTACATTAAAATATATTCTTGCAAAAGAAGAGACATTTGCAAGAAAGTAAAATGTATCATATATTCATTCCATTGTACATATGTCTTTACAGAAGGTGGATCACAAATGGTTGTCCCTCACTCTTCTGATTATACTGAAACCTTTAAATTGAGGAACTAGGTAAAGTTACTTCACACATGTCTGTCTGAGTCTACAGCTTATCTGAAAGAAGGTAATCGGGGGGGTCTTGATTTCTAGATTCCACTAGGCTATGGTGGCAGGATTCACATCTCTGAATCCACTCATCTGAAAACAAGTGTCTAGCATAAAAATTTCATATTGGTCTTTCTACACTAAATAGGAAAAGGTAGACACTCCTAGAGGTTGAGTCATCATAACCAGCTAACTTTTTAGACTAGATAATTGAATCAACTGTACAAGTGTTTCAGTCTCAAATTAGTATAGAAAGAGTAAATAGATGAATTTTAGATTATTTACCTAAATGGCATATGGGAAAAGAAAGGTGGAAGGAATTCCACTCTGAGAAGTGCTCACCCTTGGCTCTCTCACATTAGATGGACAGCTATTACAAAATATCTTGTTCCTCACTACATGAGGTGCTGCAAATTGCACTGAATGGTACATTATTGTGCAAGAAGGAATAATAGGAGCAGTCAAAGCAGCAATACCTCAGTCATACCTCAACTATTTTCTGCAGTTCTACTGTACATATAATCTGCACCTTTAAAAACAAAGTTGGGGGTTCAGGATAACTTCAAAATAATAAAAAAAAAGGCTTAAAAAATGGGGAAAAATAAATTGGAGAATAAAAGCAGGTCCCTAAAAATTGAGTTTTTACTACCAACTTTCAGACTAGTTTTATCCTCTATCAGAGTATATTTATTATGTTAGCTACCTATTGTCTACTATACATGCAAATCCTTACTGAGAAAGGTTTTGCATTAACAAAAGTGTGTGCTTCAAAGGTAACATTATTGTTATTCTTTCAAATATGGCAGAAATTACATATTTTATATCCCTTTTCAAGGCCTCTCCCACTTAGAATGTACAGCATTTACTTTAAAACAATTACACCATATGGAGCACTACCTAAAGTATGATAATTTGAGTATTACTGGCACAAAAACTTCCAGTCCAGAAATATGCTACATTAATTTATTCTTGCTATGGTAGAAAAAAGTAAAGCAGCATGAAAAATAAAAGTTCCTATTGAAAAACACAAGAATATTAAATACAATTTGAAACTGAATTGTCTAGTAATGTTCAATGTACTTAACCTGTCTGTTTTTCACAGAAGATGATGGTTAAGAAGGTCAGGAAAATTCAAAAAAAGCAAATATAATCTACTGCTAAAAATTTGCCTTGCCAAGCACAATTTATAAAGCTGCAAAACAGCTTTTGAGAGATTTGGGAAAGTCTGAAGAAAGCTAGATGGCAGAAATGCTAATAGTTAAATAAATCCCATTCTTAATTACACGGATGTCAGGAGTTAGACAGAAATGGTTAAAGAATTGTGAAAACTGCCAGCAATCCATCAGACTACAAAAGTAAAACAGTGCTTCTGGGTGTTCAGGCAGATTACCTATCCACCAGCCCAGGATTTTGCCTTTAATAAAAGCAAGGGGATTGCATCATTCTAGAAATCTTGCTTTATGAAGAAAGGTAGTGTCATCTTACTAAAACACGGGTGGAGGAATGAAATATACGGATGAAAGCAGGTACTGCAATCATGTCAAATCAAGATATAGCGAAATATATTCAAAACTATAATATAAAACATTCTCTTTAGGTTTTCTCTGTGCACATGGTCTCCAGTCCTCTAGTGCTTTTTATTTGTGACTAGTTAGATCATAGTTCCTTCTAATATTACTACAAGAAACAGTAATTTTCAATTCAAATTGCATGGACTGGAGTAGCATTTTCTGTGTGATTTGTGGTCCCATGAAACCATTCCCATTGGTATCATGCATGTAAGTACAATAGTCACAAATAAATACACAGTTAAATGAGATGTTTTCATCCAAACTTTGCAAAAGTACAGTGCTGGGACAGCTTTCTGACTGCAGTATAGAAAATTTATAAATACTTTGAATATGGGGTGCACTTGCTTTAGGAGACAAATCATTATATATATGTGTTAGGTAAGACTTTATATGATGCAATTACCTGAAACAGATTCAGCAACACAGATGATCCATTCCATCCTTTGGCCTGCTCAGAGCAGGTATCATTTTATAGGCTGCTCAAGAGAAAGGTTTATAGTTTCCTGTGTTCCATAGAGTGGCCTTTTCTTAGATTCACAAGGTTAATAGCAGGGCTGTATCTATGTGTATTTGGTATTTGTGGAATTGAGCATATGAATAAGGATTGTTTTTTGATTTCACCTTCCTTCCTTTGACTTAGAGTGTCACCAAATAAATATGAGCTCTATGTTGGTGCCTTCCTTGGAGATACACTGATTTACACTAGCAGAGGTGTAAATCTATGCTATTGTTGCCTCTTGCAAAAGTACAAAGAGGCTTTCAAAAGGAAGCTCTTTGGAGCTGTACTTTTTTTGCCATAAAGCTCTGTGCATTCAAACAATGCCACATTATTCTCTGGAAGGTTTGCTGTGGGTAAGCCATTGCTTAGCAGGTAATGTCATAGGAAATTACTTCTTTCATTATCTATATGTGCTCCTAGTGATTTATTCACAGTCA
The DNA here is from genome assembly GCA_013400175.1 of Phainopepla nitens. Classification (NCBI taxonomy): domain Eukaryota; kingdom Metazoa; phylum Chordata; class Aves; order Passeriformes; family Bombycillidae; genus Phainopepla; species Phainopepla nitens. The sequence goes on along the minus strand of VXBQ01001271.1, from coordinate 370,886 downwards.
ATAGTTCTGATGATCCCTTCCCCACTTTTATTTACTTCAGTTATTTTGTTGAATTTTCTTTTTTTAGAGGTATGCATATATCAATTTCTTGTTAAATCGTGACTGGAAGAAGCAATGCCACTTTTTGTTTACTAGGCTTTTCTATTTGTACCAGCTGCTATGAGACAGAGCAGAAATCTTGCTTAAAAGTTCTCCAATTATGCTTCATTATTTTATAACATTTTCAACAGCTGGATGCTTAATTACATGCACTACAGAGCAGAAGTATTTTCTCTCTTTTGGCAAGTGTGCAGCTGCAAATCTTGTGGCTTTAGCATGCTATCTAGAACACATTAATCATCCTTCTAAAGATTCCTATCAGCAAGAGCAATGGAAAATAACTGAGAATGAGTTATGCAACAAGTAAATGATCAATTGCATATGTACTTTAAATATTATAATTTGCAGCTATACTGCTTGAAAGCACCTAATACTATGAATGAAATAACTTAGCAACTATTGGTTGTTGAATGTTTATCATTGCAGCTATTTTAATAACATAATTGAAATGATAAATTTTAGAGAAACCAGACTCAGAGACACCTTTAAAGGAAAAGATACATTCATAGAATAGGCATTTTAAGTTTGTAGGACCTGAAAGTGGCATTCAAAAAAGGCTTCTATTTGCTCTGATTAATTTTTTGTACTTCAATTCAATATAGGCTCAAACCCACATTGCTATAAATTCCAGTTCTGATAAATAAAATTAGTATCTATTCAAAGAACTGAAGATCACTTTATTCTTAAGAAATGTATGAAACCTCAAAAGATCTGAAAGACAACGTACTTGCTAGTTTTAAAATCTATTCTATCAGCTTCATGGAATCTACACAGCTTTCCTCTGTAACCCAAAGGGACAGGTTAAGGAAGTGTTAGAGGTGACCCATGTAGTTTATTTCACCTAAAAGGGCCCTATAACAAAGTTGGAGAGGGACTTTTGACAAGGGCATACACTGACAGGACAAGGGGAATGGCTTCCAACTGAAAAGGGTACGTTTAGATCGCATATTGGGAAAAAAATCCTTGGCTGTGAGGGTGGTGAGACATTGGAACAGATTGTCCAAAAAAGTTGTGAATGCCTCATCCCAGGAAGTGTTCAAGAATGGAGCTCTGAGCAACGTGGTCTAGTAGAAGGTGTCCTTGCCCGTGACAGGGAGACTGGATCCAGATGACTGGATCTAGATGATCTTTAAGGTCCTTTCCATCCCAAGCCATTCTGTGATGCTATGATTCTGTGATTTTCTTTGCTCTTATGGTTGGATAGAAAAATCCCTGCTCACCGGTGCACCACAAACATAGTTTGTCAGCTGGCACCCTGGACTGATTATCAGCATTTGGGCTACATATGCCATTCTATAAACATTGCACAGCTTTTAAACCACACAGGGAAGTTGCATAAAAGTAATTACTTGTCAGGATGGAGGACGACATGAAGCCTGAGACTTGGAGCAGCTGCAGAAATTCAAAGATCTTTTTATTCAACTATTTTGCTAGGTAGGAATGTACATTGTTTGGAAGTTTGGATCTGTAACACTGTCTGAGTTGGGAATATGGTTAACCAAAGCAGAGTCTTTTAATGAAACCGTTTCATGTAGCTAGCTTTTTTTTTGTTTTAAAAAGAAGTTCAGTAATTAGGGGGAATACACTGAGAGAAGGAAAAGGACAAAATTTTTACAAGTGACAAGATGGGATGAAAAGTCTCAGTTTAATATCTTTGGTTGGATCTCATAATTCCCTACTTCTCAAAAGAAACTGGATCTAAAACCACTTTGCTGACATCTGCCTCTTTGTTTTTCAAAATCCGAAATATCACTACAGTATTGATCCTTAAAAGTGGAGATGCTAATCAACTAATAGTAAAACTACAGAAAAATGTTTTTATGTATTTAGAAATTGCCAGATATTAAGGATGACACAAAACAGAGTGAAAGAAGACACACAGAACGAAAAAAAATAACTGCTGCAAGAAAGGGGTAACAAAATTTTCCAAATAAGACAAATACTTTCTATACATTGATTATCCCCAAGCTACTTCTATCACTGATTATTGACTACTTCTGTAAAGAAGAAAGTAATGAAAAGCAACATAAATAAGAAAGCCAGTGGAAACGTATTTCATAGGGAGAAAATAAACAAAAATAAATTTCCTTGCCTGACTTACAACAGCCACTTGTGACTGCACTTCCAGTCATGAGAGCCATACCTTCCCTGACAGCTCAGCCTGCCCCAGTGACTGCATCCTTCCCATGTTTACACACTGGCTTACTCATTTCTTAACTCAGTCTTCAACACTACACAGGGTCCTTGACAATACAAGCTCTCTCCTGCCCCCAGTAGCCATTCTTATCCCACCTGCTTGTCACTGCTTACTAAATGTGCTTTTCACAACCATGGACTTCCTCTGTGGAAGTCAAATTTAGGTACATTCCAACCTATATTCTGGGCTTCATAGCTGACTCAGTTCTAGCCGAGGTCTCTGACCTTCCCTTGCTACACTTGCATTGCTTATTGGGGAGTGGACTTGACACTTTATTTTCACAGTACCTTCCCTAAATCCATTATGGTATGGATAATACAACACAAAGTAAATTAGGTAGATGGTTTAAATAAAGGGATGCAGACGAGGTAAACTAATTTATTTCGACACTACAGATGACCAGACACAATATGAGCAATTTTGGGGATATTTACGCAAATATTCAGCTTTATCTAATACCCAGCTTATAAAAAAGAAACTGGTGCTGTGCTGTGACCAACAAGCTGATGTTCTTTAGAGTCCATTGCAGTAAATCAAAGATAGTTTTTGTGAGTGTGCAGAGAATTTTGGCTACTAAGCAGTAATCACTCAAGCTTGTTAAAAACATGAACATTTTGCATCATATCTCTTCAAACTCAGCAAATAGAAAACAATCTTCTTCAAGACTAGAAGTAGAGCTTTAGCCAAACTTACACATTCTACTATCTATTAAAATAGACTGTAAGATTAATAATATATCATATATAATAACTTCATATGGACATTAATATATTTTCATCATGTTATGATTGATTTAGTGTAAGGTGCTAACAGAGTGTTGCTAGAATGAAGAATTGTTGGGTTTTTTTTTTAATTTCCCAGGGACACTGCATTTTAATCAAATATACATGATCTTTTCAATACAGACAATGAAGGAAGGTAAGCAGGTGGCAAAAGCCATGAGACACTCATTTGGCTACTGAGTTAATTTTCTGGAGAAATAAACCATATCATGATGTTTAATTCCCTTTTCTGTTACAAATTATCCTTTAATACATATGAATATACTATGAAGATACTTGCTTAACTGCCCAGATGCAAATTTAAACATATTATTTTAATTATAAAGAAAATTTGTGGCCCAGATAATTCTGGAGACAGTCATAGCATAGTGTTACAATGCAATAATTACATTTCAAAGGGAACCTTTCACTGTCAGTAAGTGTGTTAATCAATAATTAAGATATGAGGATGAGTAATGCAATAAGCCAAATTAGTTTCATAGCTGGTTGCTAATATTGATGACTCAATTACAGGTGAAAAGTGAAAGCATTTTAAAAATGTTTTCGAATATGCTTTCAGCACCTAATTTTTAACTTATTATGGATATAAAACATTACTTTAGAGAAGAATATATGAAGGAGTTGTTGTAGCTGGAAGAGGATTTAATTGCCATTATTCATTTTTGTTTCTACTCTAAAGATCTTTTAAATATACCCAAGGATCATCATCTGTAAGAGTGGCAATAAGGCTAAATTTCACCAAAGGCAACTAATTTGAAAAATCAGATCCCAGATTTCTATCAAAGTCACATTTCATGTTCTGACAGTAAAAATATAAACTTTTATTGCAGAGTTCCAAGTAATAATACTAAGAGCCTGTCATGTTGGAAAGTATAGAGTATCAAAGCCTTCTGGCATCACTGTAGTTCATGTATGTCTTTCATGGGGTAGACACTGTTGAACCAGCACCCTGATCACTAAAAAATATGCAGCAGTATGAGACAACTGCCAAGATTCCGGTATTGCAGATGTCAGTCTTCAAGGAATTTTGCAACAAGCTCACTTGGAAAAAAAAAGTCAGAACATACTGATTAAAAAAGAAACAACAAAAAAATCCCCACATAGACATTCCAAGTTTATTAAGGAATAAATGCACAGTGTAGTAGAGGTATACTGATTTATGACTCTGAAAATGCCTTAATAGAATACACTGGTAAAGTAGAAATACATGAAAACAAAATTGTATTGCATTAAACTTCAGGGAAAAGAGTGCACATTGTTCATCTAAAAGCACAATGTTTGAATAAAGCTTTCTCTGAGATTAAATTTCTTGAAAATTTAAAATGGGAAACTTCAGATGTGAGGTGTCATAGCATTAAAAAATGAGGTATCTAAAATCGATTGGTGCCATGTTCCTGCGGGTTACCTTCTTAGCAAGATCAGACAGCTAACTCAGATCTTAGTGCATTTCCTTCCACACCTGATGTGACCCCTCTACTACTTGGAATATAGAAAAAGATAATTTTATGAATGAAAAAGGATTTACACTGAAAGTAGAGAAATAATTTATACCGACTTACTTTCCAGGCAGAAGGAATACCAAATCACCTAGAAAGCTGATGCTGACTGTTTGAAAACAGTGCCATGCTCTGAAATTTTTCCCTTAGCTCAGGACAAGCCACATAATCTCATAACCTCAATAACATGTTGCTGACAATTGTTTTTGAAGAGACAACCTCTCTTAGTAACCTGAGGAAGGCAGCCAGCAAGTCAGGACTCATTAACCCCAGCCAGGCAGCAGGGTAGGATAATGGAGGCACCTTCCACTGCATTCCATGGGAAGGGGATTGCACTGGCAGGTGAGGAAGATGTATTCAGGGCCATTACTCACAGAATGGCCCTGAAATGGGATTTGGTCACTTGTCAGCAAAGCTAGGAGAGAACAGTGGGATGGAGCTGCACTGTTCCACAGAGTTCCACTGTTCCAGCTCCCTCCCAGCGTACCCAGGTGTGGGAATCCAGGACATGGGAATATCTCCTGTGCCTGTCCTGAGATGTTTTATTCCTCAGGAGAGCACAGCTTTTAGTCTTTGGCCATGGAAAAAGCTTCCAGGACTTTGTGAGAAGTTTGTTAATGTATATAGTAGATAATACTGTAGTTTATCACAGGGTGAAAAAGTAGATTTTGGGTTTTATCTAGCATGGATGTGAGGGAGAGACGAAGATGAAGGATTTTGAGTGTTGTCCCTACCTCCTTCTTCCTTCTTCACCTACTCCTGCAGTGTGGGGAGCACAATTTAATTGGACAAAAGTGCCTGCAATGTGGGTACTGTGTGGACAGATAAATAATTAAGAATTGGTAGAAAAATAAAAACATACTACGTCTTAGGTACATTGTAAAACTTAATTGGATAAGGTATCTGTATAAGCATCCTTGAAATCATCCATTTTTGGTTCTTGCTAGTACATGGCTTTGAAGTTCCCAGTTCTTTCTGGCACATGGCCTTGAAGTGCCCACATCTTGTTGGCACATGTCACTGAAGTGTGCTGAGCCTGTTGTCATCTCAGGCTCAGAATTGTGATAAAGAAATACCGAGCAACTGAAGACTGAATCCAGCAAGTCCCGCCTGCCTCGTTTCTAAGCGCGGCACAACACCGTCACAGAGGTCAGGGGGACCCCATGTCGGCGACTCTGACACCCAGGCACACTTTAGTTGCTGCTGTACAGCTTCACAACTTGAATGCGACTTCCTAAAAAGTTATGCTTTATGACTCTGGGTAGGTTTTTTGTAGGTTTTTTCCTGGTCCTGGTAATACCTTTTGGATTCTTTAGAATTGTAGGATTGATATATAGAAATTAGTGTGGAGGTACATGATTAAAATAAAGAGCTCCATTATGAATATATAAAACTCTGTTCATAACTTCGTAGGCTTAATAAAGTTATTCTCACCATTAACATCTTCTTAATACCACACAGGCTCCAGGGATTAAGAGAAAAACTGTGCTTCCATGGAACAGAGGCAGTAATAGAATTTGAGATACTACAAATATATGCAGTAGTTTTAAGTAGATGGAATAATGCTGAATTATGGATGTATTTGCATTGAGTATTGAATACTTAACAGTGGTTAGTGCCTTCAATCAAAGGTACCAAATAATAGAAATTATTAACAATTTACACATTCTGAACACTCCATATAACTAGCAGACAATTTTATGCACTGATGTTAGGACATATTCCAGATGCGTTACATGCTTCAGCTGAGGAAAAAAAAAAAGAGTAAAATGACTGAGAATAAATGACAGCATGCTTTACAATGTCAACACCTATGCAATGCATATAAGGAATCCTTACAGCACCAATATTACACCTTATTAAGCAACTGGATCCTTACTCTTCAGATTTGCACAACAGCTCACTGTACTGAAAATGTTGAATTATGAAATGTGGGCATCTTATGCAAGACAGGTTTTTTACCTTACAACAGATAGATTTGTAAATGATGTTAGACTTCCGGGGAAAAAGTATTTTGACTTTCCATTGCACAAGAGAATTTAGACCTTTCCATTTCCCTGTGTACTATGACACATAGTTACAGAGATGAAATTCATAACGTGGACAAAAGCATCAATAGACATTGAATTTTAATATAGCATAAGTAAGGAATAAGCCTAAGTTTGGTGGTGTGAATCGTATAAAAAAAGTTCTGGCTACTTTATTTGTCAACAAAAGATCAGACTCTGGAAAATCTGAGGCTTACTTCCCATCTATATGGTTGATTTCAGGTGCCCAATAGATCCTCTGGAAATCATCTCTGGTGGCCAGTTTAGCTACTCTCTGACTAATTTTATGTGTCTGGGATCTCAGACTCTGGAAAAGATGTTCTGACATTGCAGAAGATATCATTGTAATAGTATTGTATGGAAATGAAATAAATCCTGTGGCAGTCTAAAATAAAAAAAATCCAGCTGTGGTCTCAGTCACCCTAATCTCTCCCTGGAGCAAGTAGAAAGACACATGCATCTCTACAAGGTGAATGAACCCATGTGGGAATTAACTCTAATTCTAATTAGTCACCTTGGAGGAAAATAACTTCATCAATTTCAGTAGAGTTAACATTGTTTTGTGCAGTTCCAGCTTCTTCAGTGGAAAACATGGAGGAGAAATACACATGCAGAAGGTGTGGAAATTCTAAATTCAATGCTGCTTATCAGAACTGTAAGAACATTTTGGGGCAAGTGACAAATTGTGAGCTGTATAAACAGTAAACTAGTCAGCTCATAATTTTTCTTTATTTACATAAGTTATTGTAACATTTATTTACCAATTTCTATATCTCTGATTGAAAAATTATTAGCAAACAAAAAATGTTGAAATTATTTTCCACTTTGGATATGATAATTTTACTGTGGTTTTGATAGTTGTTTATTTAGTTTCCATTGTAAGGAGGAACCATAGTTACATGCAAAAAGTGCATTTTGTTCTGCTTGGAAAGTAATTGTCAAATTTTGTCCTGCATGACATTTTCACATATTTGCTCCAGGTTAAACGTACTGTTGCCACATTAAAATCTGAACACATTTCACAGCAAAATACCAATTTCTGTCAACAGAAATCAGCTTCTGTGTTTGAAGAAGACACCAAGCCACCTGGAAAACTTCAAAAAAACATTTTATCTGGTATAGTTAAACTGATTTTTGTGTGTGCAGTACTGATTTCTGTGAGTTTACAATGCTGGTTGCAATGCTGATTTCTACATAATCACTATTTTGACTCTTAGCCATGAATTTAACTCTTCCTAGATGAATTTTGTTATCAGTCTGTACTGGCAGTCTACTGTCTTTTGTTGAAATATTTTAATGTTCTTTTTAGGCATAAAATTAGAAGGAGAAGCCAGACTTTCACAAGGAAAAAAGAATATTAAGAGAAGATAAAAGTCTCTCTGTAAGTTGTTCCGCAATTACTATTTCCCTTGCTAGCGTTAGGTTCCTATACTTGCACAAAAATGAAATACAGGATGTTATGCAAGGGTCATTCAACTATTAAACAGTTCTGTATGATAAACAATAGACCTGTTCATTTGTTTTTGGAAGTAGAAGCCAATGCCTTTAGTTACTGTATGAATGTAAAATTTTGAGAATTCAATTTACATCCTCATAATATTTGCAATTTCAAGGAATAAAAAAGCTCAAGCAAAATTTTCAGGGGACATACATATTCTTATATGAACTTAAATTAGCAGTGAAATCATAAGTAGTATACAATTAGATCCTGTACAACATGAAAAAGTAAACTTTACCTAGTCTGTCTTCCTAACTGCAAAATACATCTGGCTTTAAAATAGTCTCCCCAAAGAAGTTGTTAAAGTTTTGTGCATTCATCTAAAGCAAAACTAATACATTGAGCACACAGTCAAGAGAGCAGCTTAATCATCTGTTGCATCTGTTCCATCTCAAATACCCTAAGAAAGCACCAAAGTGGGCCGAGGCTTGATAGGGGTAATGCAAGATGTAAGGCAGACAAATACGCAGCATTAGATCCAGTGAGAGATATTGAATTTGACAAGAATTCTAGGAATCTTGGCCCACAGATGAACACTCAACATACTGTCAAGTGCTTAGGAGGATTGTAGAATGAGACAGAAACATTGATCCACCAAGGAAGGTGATTTTCATGACTAGTACCTGCAGTTGTTTTGTCAAAGAGCTGAGACAGCTCACTGTTGTCCTTTATAAGCAGGGCAGAAAAAAAGGGACTGCTCTGGTTCACATATAATATACCTGCTTAAATAAGCAGGGGATCAAGCCAAATGGGAGAGAAAAGCTCTTCTCTTTTCTGACCATTTTGCTTGCTACAGAAGAGCATGAAATTTCAGAACATGAAATTTCTGAAATAACGCAGTCTGACCCCGAGGAATGGAGGCAGTCACCTCAGGACTCATGCCAGAGCAGTTATAAGCAGATGGAGAAAGAAAACAAGTATTGTGAGTAGGGCATATCAAATGTTTAGTACTAATCACTTTAAGTGTTTTAATTCTGAAAATCCCCAAAACTCTGAAGAACCCTGTTTCTTTCCACACACATCCCAACAATATAAAGTTGACAAATAGCAGGAGTTCCAGCCTGTGCAGCTCTATCATTCACTTCTAACAGGATTACGAAACCTTATTCATGGTTATCTGCATTAGCCATGATGATCAGAATTGTGTCAGTGGTAAGCTGGAAATGACGAAATGGAGATGGGAAATTCCCTGTGAAACTTATAGGTGAACTTCTTGGAGACCATTTTCTGGTGAGATTTTAACGGATTTGGGGTTGTACAGTTTACTGTGTTTTAGTCTGTAAGTTGTAAGCTGGGCTAAAAGACTGCAACTGGGCAGTGGAGGGGAAGGCTGGCTGATTACTCCAGCTATTTCTGTTTGGGTCAGGTTAAACTACTTAGAAAAAGTGATGGGAGAGGGGATTGTGCTTTCCCAGCCCACATCTGTGCGTGCTCAGCTTGGAGACCTAGCTACAGTGGAGGACAAGGCATGAAGGGATGTAGCAGGGTGCCACTAGTTCACGTGGGCAATGGGAGATTACTGTGAAGAGCAGAGAGCCCAGCTCTGCAGAGAGCACATCCTCACCCCAGCACAGCTGGAAAGGGTGTCTCCCAGGGAGACATAAATTTCTTTGGAAAAAACTTAAATTGATGATTTTTCAGTACTGGAGGAAACAAACCTTGTAAGGACATGGCAGCTACGGAGAACTCTTCCCCAGCCTTTATTTTATCTCATGTAGAAGAACTGATGTTTTCCTGATTAAAAGTATTTTTCTTTTCTAGCTCATATATTTCTGTTTAAGTACAGGCTACTTTTGAATACTGGAAGACATTGGTATCATCTAGTGCTAAGATAATGAGATTCACGTGCCCTAATTAAATGGTGTTCAGTCAAATTAGGCTTCTTCTGTACTTACTGAAAAGAACTAAGCACTTCTTAAAGGTCATCTCATAATAAGACCTAAGGATAAGTAAAATTAATTGCCCTACAGAGGATTTCTAGAATGACCAGTTTTCACTTGCTAGCTAACTCCTAGTGTCTAAAATTGGGTGTTATGACTCCTTCCCTTCTCACACTTCTAGTCCTAGTTCTAGCAATATTTCATATATGCATAAATGTAATACCTATATTTTGAAGATGGTACTTGATTCTGTCCCTGAGTTACATCAGCAATAATTATCAGACTAGTGATATCTTTTAAAGGAGAACCAAACTTTTGCCTACTCAGTTTCACTCATTTTTTGAGGATCATTTTTTACTTTTAATTCAAAATGTCATCTTTTATTAGGAATTATTAAAACCACTGGACTTTTGTGAAAATTGAATATCCTAAAGTAGAAAGCACACAAGTTCATGCAGCAAGGCTAAAACTGCATGACTCTAGTGCAGCAGAAATTAGATTCAAACTAAATTAAGTTAATATTTTCTAATACTGCAAGTAAGAATTTGCCATATTATCTGTGCTATTGAAAATGCTTATTCAGCCTAAATGCAAGAAATAAACCAAAATTATATCAAAGAATCTGATGAACACTTTAAAAGAACAGTTTAAAAAATCTCCATCAACATGATTTGAATCTTAACAGAACTTCTCTGATCTCTCAGCCATGCAAAAATATAATAATGTTCACGAGTAATGTAAATCTAATTTTTTCGCCTTATTAAATTTACATATCATGGAATAAGGTACACATACAAAGTGACTGCATTTACTGTGTACATATTATCCCAACAAAATCTGACATTCATAAAAGTCTATGAGCTGCAGACACTTATTTCTTAAATGATTTCTCCTACCAAAGACACACATGAGGCCCTTTCCTAGAGCTATCAGTAAAATATCACTGTGGCTCTGAAATCAGAGACCTGAATTCAACCACAGAGATAAAAAGTTAAGGAGAGGCTACAGAGAACAGACAAACAATCCGCTAGATGAACAAAGAGAGGAATTGACATATTTGAATCATGGAAATCTAAAAGATTGTGAAGTCAAAAGAAATATCTAAGACTGAAAGCAAATGAAACCTTATATTGCCACTGTGCTCTTAAGAAAATTAACCCCTGGAATATGGGAAGAAATAAATTTCACTGCAGAGGTAATAAATATGACAAGGGCATGCACTGTTTGCACATTTGAGAAAAGAATGGAAGTCCCCTGCAGACTGACAAGAATAACAACCTTCCATTCAGTGGAGCCTCAGAAGGATTTGAAGCTGTCGTGTTGCTGAGTGAAAGACTAGTGATGTATGCCTCATAAGTAATGGGGAAAATACAGAACTAGTCATGGAAGAAAGATTGCTATGAGAACCTGGTAAATATTAATATATACAGAGTCATCTCAATTATCCAAATCACTAGCCAGAAAAACTCTCAATTACTAAAAATAAAATATGTTCTCTGAAGCAAGAAGAGCCAACCAAAGAACAGGAAAAAAGAGGCTCTCCCTGCATTTAAGGACAGGATATCATGCAGATGCCTCAGAGGTGGGCTTTGGTGTCCTTCATTCCCGAGCAGTGAAGAATTTTGATTTTACACAGCAAAAAGCCAGTTGTTCTGTAAAAATCCATGTCAGTCATTATAGTAACAAGATATGGACTGTTCCTGGGAAGTTGTCTGTACATGATGTTACTTGAACTTGCTATTGTAATCATTGGGTTGATCACCAAATCTCACCAAAGATCACATCAAAAGTTATCCAGGTCTGAGGAAGTCTAGTTGTACAAAACAATTAGGAAAAAACTGGTTTTTTTCTAATGCTTATTGAGGTGTGACACTGAAATTTGTGATTTTTTTTTAGAATCAAATATCTGATTCATCACTTAACACTGTGTGTAGCAAAATGCTAAAAAATTACTCATCAAGCACAGAGGAAAAGACATAAAGGAAGATCATATAAGTAAAGACATCAAGTAAGCACGGGAATTAAAGTTATTTTATTTTTTATCAATATTTCAGCCCTGTGGACACAAATGAGAATGTCTGTATGTTCTCATATGGAGAAAGATCCTACAGAACTCAAGTATGACAGACTCAATAAAAAATAAAGAAAAAACATGACAGAGGCATTAAAATTATGTAGGTCCCTTAAGCCACCTTGATCCAAGGCTGACTAAGTTTATTTGAGTACATCAAGGAGGATTTTGCTGACAGGCTAAACTCCATTTCAGAACTGATAGGCTGCATAATACAGTACATCAAGTAGCACTCTGTTAATGCATTTTAAATGTCAACTTACATGCAGTGCCAGTGCAGAATGAATAAATCTCAGAAAGCGGTCCATCATTTAAACATTTGATTTTGAGCAACAACGATCTTGCTAGAGGGGCAGCTTCCTTTTCTGGCCACTGGTTGTAAGGAAGGCTCCAGATTCACCCCTGTCTTTCTCAATCTCTTCTTCCTGTCACATAAGAACCAGAGAGTGTACAGGTCTACTCACATGTGGTATGAGTTCTGAAACAGCCACCAGTTTTACAAAACACTGACCATTTCAGCTGATTTACTTCCCGACTGCTATTAGATCTGCTTCTAAAGATCATGTTTTCCGGCTGGGCATCCAATATGCTATAACCTTGTATTTAGGTACTTTTTGTGACTGTAAATCAGTGGTCAAAACCCAGACAATGTTTTTTGTTGGGGGCCACGAGAAAGGCACATTTGGTCTGGTTTTAACCCATTGTTAATCTCAGAAAATTACTGTGTGTCTTTTTGAACATTCCCTTATTTTTTTCTTCACAACCCAGAAAGAATTAGCAGAAAGGAATAAGTTATACTTCAAATAAGAAAGGGAAAAAAAGGGAAAAGGCAGCAGCAGCCTTGAAAGTCAACCGTCACATCTTCTGAAGTGTCATAAGTCCTTTGAGCCATTTTTTCCCCCATGTCAGTTTACAGGCAGTGGCTCAGAGGCCATCAGGACTGGTAGAAAAGTAGAAAGCTGTCTGTCTTGCCCACAACCAAAGAAAAAGTAAAGATGGAACAATAAGGATTAGAGAAAGACTGAAAATAGACACCTAGTTAAATAAAAAATTGAACTATCAGTGACAAATGTTCTTAAATAATCAAATGTATCTAGACCTTTCCAAATAAAAAAAATCATATTGTACTGGAAACAGCTAAAAAAATTGATTCCTTTATAGTATTCCTCTTCAAGATTCCAGAGAGTGTCTGATCTCAAAGTCAAAACTTGCTGAAGGTATCTGGGACAGTAAGAAAACCTCTTAACTACTTTTTATCTTCTACATAATGAAGTAGTCCTGACACACATTTTGAAACAGTTCTGGAATTAGAATGAAAGCATTATTATTACAAAGAGCTCCTGAACTGCTGGGTGACAGGTGATTCACATGATAGACTTGAACTCCAAAAGAGCAAAAGGAGACAGCACTTGCTAAAATTGTTCTCCAGCAGACAAAACTTATTCAACTGTAGTACCTTTATTGGAGCGTATAATTAAAAAACAATTAATCTTTCTACTTAGTTTAACAGCGCAAGTCTAAATAGATTAGAATTAACTACAGTTGAGTACCCACTGCAGTGTTCTAAGTTACAGACAATCTTAGGCTTATGATAAAATGCTTGTAACAAGGAAGTCAAGACAGAGAAAACTACTCAGAACTTAAGACACATATATATGATAAATAAGCTCTCTAAATATAAATCAAGCTTTCTGATAAATGAACAGGGGAGAAACAATCCTCTCATCTGTTTGTAGCATTTCAGGCAACAACTCTGACCTTCTCCTTTTGTTCTGTGTTTGGAAATGTCAAAGCAACAACATGAGATTTAATTAATTAATTAATTAATTGATCTTTGCTTAGCAGCAAACTATAGCAAGCAAAGCCTTCATTAAAGGATTACAGAAAATCTGATACCCTTTGCTAAATTCCCTGGACTCTTCTGGGAGAGGTAAAAAGGTTAAAATTATTGCAAACAAAGATGGAGCAAAGAAAGTCCTCAGAGTACTATATTTGCATTGTTTGAACTTACTTATCTCAAAATTGCATTTCCGGATTTTACTGGTTTTTATTTTTAAAATCTCCTTTCATTTAAAATACTTTTTTAATTAAGGCTACATAAAAAATAACCTTTCAAATTAATGATGTAAAACATCATATACCCATTTGTCAAACTGGAAGTGTTTACTTTGCAGGATATTTTTGGAATATATCTATGATTTATGACAGGTGTGTTTGCAGTCTTCTCTGTCTTTCTGAGCTTGAATGAACACAAAGCAAAGCAAACATTCTTTGAGCTGCTGCATTTCATCTGCTGTCTTATAAAAATAAGTTACTCATTTAACCTAGCTTTGAATTAAAACTGTTGCAGAGCTTAAACCTTAGTAAGATTAAATCTTAGTAAGATTTTTATAAAACTTATTCTGAGTTTAAACTCCAGGATGTTTCAAGGAACATAACATTGGATTTAAACCTGACCTATAATTTCATCGCATTACCTCAGATCATGAAGTTATTTTTTTTAATTGGAAAAAATGTGAAATACTAAGGCTGAGTAATACCTAAGTACAATTTTTAAAAATTAACATGCTATTGATTTCTGAAAACAAAACACTGAGGTGTAAGAGCACTTAACTAAAATGGCCTCAGTGTGAAAGATGCAGATAGCTCCCCACATCCTGCATAAAATCTTAGGTTATTCTCATTGTGCAGTCAGAAATATCCGTGAGCTGCCTAAATGGCATTTCAGGCCATTACCTAAATGCAGATTCATTCAGTGAAGCAATTTTGTATTCTCTACCTCCTCACAGCCTACTTCTCAAAAGACAGCCCAGGGAAACATTGCTAAAAACTGAGAAACTGCAATGTCTCCGGGACCAGTAATGAGCAGGATAGCAGAGTGGCTCTCACAAGGAGCGGTCCCTTGGTCTAGCCCTGCACTTGGGTCTTCCTCAAGTGTGTCTTGGAAGATGAGAACTGTCTAGGTGGATGTGTCAAGCTGAAATATGCATCAGCAAGAGGGCAGAAGCCCATTTGTACATCAAACCCCTCCCAATCCTCTTTCTGTGTACTCCTAAGCATGTGCAGCAAATACCCCAAAGTTTCACAGGAAGCTGAAAATAAGAAAGAAAAAGATCAATGACACATGACAGATTGAAAAAAGAAGAAATCAAAAGGCTTGGGTTTGGTTTTGTGCTGGAGCACAAAATGCATTGCAAAGATAGAAATATTATTTTTCTCCTAAATTTGTCTCTTACTGACTTCTTCATTAATTAACATATTTGTTTCTAGAAACAGTTTTCTTTGCATTCTTCCTACCTGTTTTTCCTAATACAGATTTAAGAATTAGTCTAAATGCCCTTAAAACCACTGATTTTTGTAAGGCTTACAGACTATCAAACAACCCATATCTAAGTATAAACACAGTATTAAAAAGTGTAAGCAGTTAATCTGCTTTATGACACAAAAAAGCAACAGTACAAAGTTGAATAAATTTCTTTAAAGATTGAGAAATCCTAAGTTTAGCAGGAAAATTTTTAACAGAAGTAATACTGTGGTACAAAACATTTGAAATCGTCAGATATTTCTTAGGATTTTTATTGTTTATATATATAGCAGCCACCATAATGCTTTTTTCACTCTGCAGTATTATACATCAGTTTTTGTTCATCTCATAGTGTCTGCTTTGCATATTCTAAAGCTTGGCCCAACTCCTACTCACTTTAGGTCAATAGGAGTTTAATGACTGCCTTGAATAACAGGATCAAACCCATAATGGCTGTCAAACTAACAAAAGCATTCAATGTCTTTAAGTGAAATAGATGACCTTCTAACTCACCCTCATGAAAAATGAAGCTGCTACTCTGATATACATACCATACATGTCCATATATTGAATTACCTTACAATTTTGCTCTATGTGGTATCCATCATTTGTCACATTATGCTATTTTAAGTAGGCAACCTTGCAATCAATAGCATTAAGCCTCTTTCTTTGGAGGAAGTGCATTATTCAATAAATCTGAGTCAAGCTGACAGAAGGGACGCTTAACCCACACTGTCTCAGATACCACTGGACAAAGTTTTCAAACTGAAGCCAAGAATTAGGCAGAGCAGGACAAAATTCAGATGAACTTATTTTCAGGAGTGCTTAGCAATCAGAGCCTTTGCCGAGCTCAGTGAAGGTTGTGAGCTGCCTGTTTAACACCTGAGAGCCCTGAAAAGCAGTTGCCCAAGTGCAGATTTAGGTCCCTAACCTCAGGTACTCAAACTGAATCATTTCTATCTTTTTGCTGTGGTGGCATAATTCAAGCAATTACCATATATTGACATATACTAAATTAATCTACCTTTCAGCTATCATGCACTTAAATAGACAGCTCCATATATCATTTGTTTAATAATCCATATAGTTTTGTTCTTTCATTAATAGTTAACTGCATGTGTTGGACAATAAATTGGATGAGGGATAGCATACCTTATAGACAATATGGCAGATAAATGTTAAGATGGCAAGTGATGTGTCAGCAAGATCTAGTTCATTACATGAGGCTGTCAAATATTTTAGGGAAGTTTCTGAAGAGGTGGCTTTATCTTTGTATTTTCTAACCTTCAGAACTGATATTCTTACCATATTATTGTCATATAAAGTACATGCTTCCTCCATGATTCCACTTTAACAGCATTTGCTTTCTTTGTTTCTCTTCTCCCCACCTTACTCCCTCAGTGATTCTGAGTACTCAAAACTAATTAATGCTAAAAAGAATAACATGACCATTCCAGTTCAAGTAGTAAAAGAGGCTGAGAAGGAAAATATTCAAAAGTAGTTATTTCTTCAAAGTTCCAACAGTAGCAGAAGCTCCAAAGCTCAGAAAAGTATGAGCCAATATTTCCCTTTTTAGTCAGAATTTTGTATGACACAGTGTCTTTGAAGGGAGTTATAAAAAGAGAATAAAAGCAAAGTATAAAAAAGGATAATAATTATTTCTTTTGTAGTTTCCACAGCTGAAAAAGTATGTAAGTGTGTCATGATGTCAGTTTAGGTTGTTCCATACATAACATCTGGAGAAAACCAGTAAAAGAATGCAAGTGATGTGAATAGAAAGCAACCAATTTTTTGCCCATTATTTTAAAAAGATGCTGAACCTTTGAGAATCAAACATAGACAAGTATCCTTGCTGTACTTACCTATTGTAAAATAACCTTTCAGTTCAAATACTTTTTCATGTGTTGAAATCTGCCACAGCAACAATTTATTTTGTTCTAGTCCTGTACACAAGACCACAAAATCCACCATCATTCCATACATATGTATTACTCAAGACTGGGATTATTCAATCTGAAGTTCAAGAGTGAATATTAATGATTGCTCCTCCTGTCTCACACTTTTGACTCAAATATTACCCTGCCTTCTGTCCTACACTGATTTTTTTATACTACTCTTAAGATGCATCTCCTATGGCTGTAAAATACTTAAGAAGTAGGCAGAGAGTATCAATAAAATCCAAATCCTGCCCAACTATATCCACTCTGCAGGCTCTGGAGCCCTGATTGGGTATACAGCTTCCAAAGGCTTTCTGCCTTAAACTCTGTTAAGGGATGAAGAAATACAGCTCACACTTGAAATACACACTAATTGTATGGAATTGCCTTGCTTTAATTTTCACTTTTCAGTCATGATGAATATCCAGTGAAGGAGCAATGATCTGGACAATGGGATCAAGTGTACCCTCAGTCAGTTTGCAGATGACAACAAGCTTGGTGGGAGTGTTGATCTGCTGGAGGGTAGGAGGGCTCTGCAGAGGGATCTGGGCCAGCTGGATTGATGGGTGGAGGCCAGCAGTTTGGGGTGCAGTGAGGCCAAGACCCTGGCCCTGCACTTCTGTCATAACAATCCCCTGCAGTGCTACAGGCTGGGTCACAGTGATTGGAAAGTGACCCAGTAGGAAAGGACATGGGAGTACTGGTCAATAGCAGGTGAACATAAGCCAGTGTGTGCCCAGGTGTCCAAGAAGGCCAATGGCATCCTGGCCTGGATCAGCAAAAATGTGGACAGCAGGACCAGGGAGGTACAGCCCTCTGTACACACATCTCAAACCCTGTGTTCAGTTTCGGGATCTCATGACGAGAGGGATGTTGAGGTGCTGGAGAGAAGAGCAACAGAGCTGGTGAAGGGTCTGGAGTCCAAGTCTTATGAGGAGAAGCTGACAGAGCTGGGTTTGTTCAGCCTGGAGAGAAGGAGGCTCAGGAGAGACCTTATTAATCTCTTTAATTACCTGAAAGGAATTTGTAGCCAGGTGAGAGTGATATTTTCTCCCAAGTAACAAACAGTAGGACAAGAGGAAATGGCCTCAAGTTAGGATATCGGTATACATTTCTTCACTAAAAGGGCTGCCAAGCTCTGGAACAGGAAGCTCCAGGAAATGGTAGATTAACCATTCCTGAAGTTATTTAAAAGACATTTAGATGAGGTTAAGAGGCATTTAGTGGTGGACTTGGCAGTGCTGGGTTAATAGCTGAACTCAATCATCTTAGTGCTGGGTTAATAGTTGAACTCAATCATCTTACCAGTCCTTTCTAACCTAAGAAATTATATGATTGTATGAAAGATTAGGCAGTGGTGTGATGCAGTTTTCAAACCTCAAGCAGTTGTGACATACGTAACTAGACCAAGTTCTTTATGGCTGTACAAAATCACCAGTTGCAGATTTGGGAGGTGCATAGCTGCCTTCTACCTAGCCCTTGCCTACCCCGGGGCAGGTACCAGTGACAAGAACCACAGAACCACAAGAAAGCAGCTGTGGTTCCTGTGTATGGTGCACTGGTATCTAATGTCCAAAACTATCCAGCAGGAAAGGGTGACCCATGTCACTTGAACCTGCTCTCAGACCACTTTCACTGTGATTCCTGAATATCTGGAAACAAACATGAACCAGCTGGGAGAACAGTGCTGCTTGGTTGAAGAATCTGTAGAAAAACATCTTCTGTAATGTGGATACCAATTATCAACTTGATATTCACATTGAGTGCAGGGCTACAACCAGGATATGAAAGCTGCCAAATCCCAGCCAGTTCAAACCCTTCTCAGCTCAGTTTGACATGGACCTATCCTCCAAGAGCACAAAACCTCTGAGGTGTACAGGCCCAAAAGAAAGCTCATATCCCTCCTTTTTATATTTTTACATATGCCACAGAGAACTCCACATGCAGAGCTCCCCAAGGCCTCACTGGTGACAGGTGAAATACACTTACCTTTGCCTTTTCTTTGCCCTACCCTGTCAGCTCAATCGAGGAAAAAGTAAGGATGAAGATGAATCAAGGAAAGTTTTTTTTTTCATAACCCTGTGAAAATAAAATCCATTTACAGGCTATTCAGAAAATTTGCATCTAGATTCCTTTCCTAAAGAAATAGGCAGGTGGATAATGCTGTGGATGAACAAAGAAAAAATATTCTAGTTGCTGTTACAAATAAAGGACTATAAAGTATTTCATATGCTGTAATGAGGGAATCAGTGATAAGCCCATATCTGCCAGACTAAAGGTTTGTTCCTTTTTTCCTGCTGAGATGGTTAATTTCTTGCAGCCTTTCTTATTTACATTTTAAATAATGAAACACCCATGAGTACCAGGCACTTTTCCACTACTTCTCTGTGCAAAAAGAATATTAATAACATTATTAATAAAGCTGGAAAGACTGCAATAAATGTCCCTGTGCTTAAAACAAAGGAGCATCTTGAAGAACTCAGCAGATTTTCTGTTTTATGCAGGTTTGATAAGACAAGTACAATTAAAATGTTTTCTGTTAGTAGATTAGAAATGCCAATATATGAAACAGAAACTGCCTAAAGTGTAGGCCTATTTGTTCAAAGATATTGCATTCCCAGTTGGTTACCAAATACTTGCTTCATTTCCTAGCCCTCAAATCCCTTCTCAGTTAAACTGTTGCAAATCACGATGGAGCAAATGCCCCTGTGGTCTTCACCAGTGCAAATCTTATGGGACTAGAAAAGAAAAGATCTGTGCAGAGTACAGGTCCCTGGTGCTAGAAGCTGCACCCCTAAGATTGTGGATTGATTTATTCTCTAGACAACTGCTGGCCATGCTGATCCCACAGTATCTGTGAAAATATGTGCACATGATCCCGTTATAATTGATGACAGGCATAATACATATGCTACACAGTGGATTGGACATATATTGCAGGGCTGAGGAGTTGTGGAAACAACTGGAACAGTGGTAATGTATTCTGACAGCTTCATTTGGGGCAGGGGAGTTGTCAGAGTGTTTCAAATTCTGCAGCTTGCCATCAGGAAAATAACGAAAAGGACATATTAAATTCATGCTTCACAGTCTATGCATAGCATTTCATATCTTTCCACAATGCTAGAGGACTTATTAGCTCAGGACATCAAAAGTAATTTATTTCACCTTCTATGTGCTCTGTATTTTGCCTCATCTGAAAAAAAAAAAAAACAAACAAAATTTAAAAGCCTGAATGGCAGCAGGAAATGGTTCGGAAAGTGTTTCAGATTTTAGGTCCAACTGTATACTTAGGATGGATAGGCTTCATCCAGGACAAGGATAGCTATCTTCATTATTAACTGTTCTGTAAGAAATTTAATAAAAGAGGTAGGAAAACAGAAAAATGATAATAATGAGTGCAGTCCAGCAGTATAGTATCAAAAGAAGAGGTGGAGGAGGGAAAAAAAGGGAGCAATGCTGCTTTCCTGCCTGAAGGAGGAAACTTATTTTGTACGATAGACGTGCATCTTTGTGACTCACCCTGATATCTGCAAATTGTCTTCCAAGTTGCTGACTTTTCCTATTCACTGCTTTTCTTTCTTTTCATCCTATTTTTTTTGCTATCAGGGCTTCTAAAATACAGCCACTAAGATTTTTACTCTGCATTTGAGGCTGAATTAGACACCACCAAGCCTGAATACTACAGAATCACTGGAGTCCTATTTATATTGTGCTATCTTCTCAGTAACAGCTTTTAAGTCTTGTGGTGCAGAGCACATCACAGTTTTAGATAAATTACTGAAAATATATAATTTAACAAGATCTCTGTACCTGCAGACTTATATCACATATATATCTACATGAAGCACACAGTAGAAACATGAGGAAAAAGGAGGTAATACAGCCCATGATTTATTACTACACTCTGCATGCTCTTACAGCTGCTCTGCAGATTCTAACTTCAAAAACAGATTCAGTCTTTTCTCTTTTCCTTCTCTGAACAACAGTACAGCTGCTGCATAAATCCCTTGAACATTCAAGTCCTAGTGCTAAAAGTGTTGGTTTTGGCTGAGGTAGAGTTAATTTTCTTCACAGTAATTAATATGAGGCTGTCCTATAGACAAGAAATTGGGAGGGGACACAGCTGAAACAGCTGATTCCAACTGACTCAAGGGATATTCCAGACCATATGACATCACTCTCAGCATATAAAACTGGGGAAAGAAGGAGGAAGAGGAAGGAGGGGATGTTCGCAGTGATGGTGTTTGTCTTCCCAAGTCACCATTAGACGTGATGAAACCCTGCTGTCCCAGGGATGGCTGTACACCTGCCTGCCCAAGGGAAGTGGTGAATGAATTCCTTGCTTAGCCTTGCTTGTGTTCATGGCTTTTGCTTTCCCTATTAAACTGTCTTTATCTCATCCCATGAGTTTCCTCATTTTCACCCTTTCAATTCTCTCACCCATCCACTACGGGGGAGTAAATGAGTGGCTGAATGAGGCTTAGGGTTAAACCCTGACACTCATAAAAGCAGATCAAGACTCAGAAACGCACAAGAGAGAATCCGATCGCCCCCTCTCATCACTTCTGCAGACCAATCTGTGAGTTGCATTTATTTGTTGAAATTCTGCTTAGTTTGTCAGGAAGTCTAACAGAATCCATGTAAGAATGAAGATCCTTTCATCACTGTCACAAATTCTGTAGTAAGAACTGACTGTCTAAGAGTGTGTGTAAAGGCCAAAATCCTTTGAAGGAACATATGGTGAAAGAGTTTGAGTCATGGAATCTGGTTGGTGTTGCAGACTCCACCTTGTCCTGTGTGCTGACCAGACTGCTAAGCTTTGCTGGCAGTCAGTCGAAACACAATACCTTCCGGGACACTTCATACTAATACCTAATAAAGATGGTTGATAATTCCCTGAAAAAAAAAGAGGCCTGAAGGTGGGTGCTCTAAAGTAAGCCCTATCCCAGCTTAGTGCCTTAGTCATTATTAAGTTAGAGTCAGTTTCTTTGTTTTCTTCCAGATACCCCTTCAGTTGAACCGGCAGAGAATATCCCAGAGCTGGTAAGGAAGCTATTGGCTCAAGACATGGCTTCAAACATTCCAGAACCCCAAAGGGCTGAATAAAACCTCACACTCAACTTTGCCACTTCAGGGACAGGTGCCTAGTTCCAGTTTTAATGACCCTTCCCTAACAAGTACTATTCCTATGAAACTGAACAGATTTAGCAGAAGAAAATAAGAAACACCAACAAACACAGGAGATGGAGGAATCTGAGAGTCTCTTAAGGTTCAGGAGACTGCAATAAAGTTCTCATACCAAGTAAAATGTAGTAATGCCAAAGTGGGACCATGAGGTCCCAAAGCCACCTATAATCCAAACAATTGCTACTCTACCATTCAGCCTTAGGAAAATTTCTTCCTGCATAGCTTCACTGCCAATCCAGAGCTAAAAATCGGCATCCTTATTGATCTGACCTTGGAGCAGAGCAGGCTGTTTGCTCCAGAGAACAAGGTCTGCATGACACTATCTGTGTACTCTTCTCAGTTCCTCGTGAGATAGTTCAAATGAAAGAATAAACATTTGTGGGAGATTAAAGGCTTTGGATGAGATAGTCAATAAATCCCAGAAGGAGAAAAGTAGCACTTTCAATAACCATCAGGTTTCCCAGTCAACTCAAAATGTCATGAAATGGTATTCAAAAAAACAAAGGTATGTTATCAGCTTCTGAACATGGGCTGTGCCCTAAGCACTGACAGACTGAACCCCAGAGGCCAGGGCATTCAGTGTGCAACACTTTCTGAGATTATTTCATGGGTAACATATGAACATCTCCTGGGGAAAAAAAAAATAAGGAAGCATGAGTATTTCTGACATCACTTCAGGGCCATCCAGGTGAGTGATAGTGTATAAAAAGGGGTTGATTTTAGCCTACAATAAAAAATGCAGTACACAGCTGAATGAGGGATATTGCTAAAAGCATTAAGAATCTCCAAAGTTTTCACAGATCAATGTAACAAAAAACACCTGGGTGAGCCAAAATTTCAACTGGGAGCTGGGATGTTGTGTTCCTGCAGACAACTAGAAGTCTGAAAGATAAGTTCTATATAGCTGAGTGACCTACATTTATAGTTAAGGTTGTCAATCAGGCTGGGTTAAAATACACATAAAGACTGCAAACTGCTTCCAGAAATGCCTGAGAGTCCACTGCATATTTAACAGGTCATCTGATTTAAGGACTAAAGACATAACTTTCTCCCCTAAATCTCTGCATATAATCCAACTCAATGAAATACTACAGATGCACGAGTCATCTGCAGATATTAAGTGTCCAAAGGGGTATGATGTTCAACAAATGATGTCTGTAAGTGACAGAATAAACATACAGAACAACAGAAGGCTAAAGGAAGACCCTGACAACACTCTGAACATAGAGAAGAAAAAGAATAAGCTGTTTTAGGGATTGCTGCTTACTGTTCAATGTAAATATTGGATTGCTGAATATTTGTTACAAAAGATGTAGACTTCATCACACTGAGCACAAAGAGTCTCAGCCTCAGAGGAAGCATAAAAAATCAGTAACAGAGAAATATCTCCAAAGTGCAAGAAAGTCTCTTGGATTCTTACAATTTGCCTAATGACTTCATGTGAAGCAGGGAAGTGGGCACAGCACCAAGCCTGATAGAGCTCAAGAAGGCAAATGGATGGGATTCTTGGGGCTGTCCTGTGCAGGGCCAGGAGTTGGACTTGATAAACCTTGTGAGACCCTCCCGACTCAGAATATTTTGTGACTCTACAGAATTTCTTCCTACTCACCCAATGAAGAAGAAACTAGGTTCAACATTCATGGACACAGTTATTGTTTTTAGAGTGTTTCATGCATGTAGATATGTTGACACGCAATTTTATAAAATATATGGAGGTGTGTGTGTGTGTTTATGCACAGGAACACAAGCTGGAAGAGAGCCTCTTTCCGTTCAGCATGGTGAAAATACCAGCCTAACTGGATACAGATTAAATTCTAAGTAGCACAAAAGCTTCTGGGCACTTAGTTAAATGTCTCTTACTGTGTCATGACCAAACTACAAAGCTCTGAAAGCATAATTACCCTTGCTAGCTTGTGTTAATCAAAGATGATCACAATGCTTCTTCAAGCAGCCAAAAATGCAGCAATAGGTGTCAGAGAAAGTCCATTAAATAACACAAGAACCTGTACGTATTCAGAGTTAATAATCTACCTTATCAAAGAAGAAAATATGTCAGATGTAATACGGTGTGACAGAGAAAGAGTTTTGCAATAATAGTAAGACTTTAAGAAAAGACATGTACATTATAAAATCAGATCATCTAATCTGACTTCTCGTATACCAAACACCATCAAACCTGTGTCGGTAATCAAGTACACAACTTCCCAGCACGCAGTGCAGCTACCTGAGAGACTTCAAGCTACATTTAAAAATACCAGGAACAAAATTCCTTAGAATTAGAATTATTTATATTTGTTCTCTTGATTCTTATTAGCTATGGCATCCTACTATGCTTTTTTAAATGGATCTAAGAAAATTTTTGTGTCTGAGTTCTCCTCTTTGTACAAGTACTTCTTGACCTCGGCAAAGATAAAATCAAATTCATCTAAGCTTTTCTTGAGAGCAGGCTTTCTCAGACTGATACTGTTCTTATAGCTTTTTTCCTAATTCTGTCCAAGATCTCAACTTCCCTTTGAAGTGTTTCAGTGTTTTTTGGGTTTCATTAGTGCCAGAAAGGTAGGAATGACACCTTCTTATATCTCTACGAGATATTTCCCTGCTTTGTAATTGAAAGGCCATGAGCATTTTTAACAGCTGTAGCATCCTGAGAATTCATTATGAAAAGAGAAAGCAGCATTTTTACAGAAGGCTGTATAGGAAGACAGAAGGTCAAGGGTAGGAGGAACTGGCACGTGTTGCTTTTTCTGGTATAGTGTGCTGATGTCCTCCTTTTCCCCATTTTGTAGCCATCCTTTTCAAACCCTATAATCTCTAAAACATTTGGAAAACTGTCCTAAGTGCATGCAATTTGGAAAGTGGCAGGAGCTTTTGTAATGCAAGGCTGTAGGTCAGTGTCATGATCAAGAGAGGTAGGTGCTCCTCCCCAATGGTCATATATTTTCTGTGTCTGGGTTACACGGAACATTACTTTTTCCAAACTTTCATGCAACTGCATCACATTTAATGCTTCCACTAGTAATTTTCTTTTCCTATTACTGATGCATAATTTCATCCAAAGAAGTAGTCTGTTTTTCTGACATACCTCTCATATTAAGATACTTTTAAATGATACCAGCAACTTCCTAAGACATTTTCTCCTTTTTACGTTTCTGTTCTTTTCTGCAATTGCTAGTTTCTTTTAACATGTTGTTTCTTTTCCTCAGTGTTACCCTCTCTTTACTTTAGCTGTTCTTTGCTTTTTCTTTAAACACTTATGTTTTCAAATTAACTTTGATCTCTCTGTGTGGGTTGGCCTGGATAATACTGCTTTTTTTATCTCTGTTGTATGTCTGCACCTTTTTCTCCATTAATCTTCCAAACCTATAAATTATTGCGGAACCTATTTCTATTTCCCCCTCACTGCTTCTGCCACAGAGAATTCACACTGACTTTTGACTCACTGCTTTAAGTTTTCCCAGACTTTTATCATACTCAGCTTCTTGAGAAAGGCTGTTAATATCTTAGGGCTGTATTTTGAACTCAGAGAAATACCTGTAAGTTCAAGTATTGTCAGTGGAAATCTGTCGGCATCTTTCAGAGATGAGTTTGACCTTCCATCCACAAACTAAGTTAAAATATGTTCCAGTGCATGGAATATATTCCCTCCCCCGTCATATCTATATCTATGTCATCCTTATCTATATCGACTATATCTATTAACTTTATCTATATAATCTATATCTGTGTCTAAATCTATTCTCAATTATGTTGTGTCTCATTTTTGGTGCATAAGGAACCATATCTTTTTGCAAGTTAGGCCTATGAAAAAGGAGAAGAACCATCCCAATAAAATATAAAAATGAAGGCAAAATCTCTTTTGAACTCTCTAGAAATACAAATAAAATGTAAATGAAATACACAATACTGTTTCTCTCACTTGTAATTTTAAAGATATAGATGAATTTTGGAATAGTCAAAACACAAAAAAGTTGAAATTTTCAGCCTGGATTCCATTGGGAAGCAAAAGAATTGCTCATACCCTTCATCATTTTTCATACATAAAAACATCCTTCTCATCTACAAAGCTTTTCAGTGATTTAAGGTGGGAGAAATATATTTTGGGTATGCATAGAGCACTCTGTGTTACAGTATCACAGAGAACTCCCCCCCACCAGCAATGCCAGCATTCTTGAGCATTGACCTGTGCACAATTTCAAACTCCTACCAGATAATTGTTTATATGTGTTTGATTTGCTTGTCCTCAGCTGCATATTACGTTCTTCAATAAAACGTGTCAAATGACACTTCTTAAAGGAATGGGAGATTGCTCTTTTTCTGAGGTGTGGTACATGTGTTCAGAGAACACAAGGAGAAGCCAGTCATCAGCCCTCAGGGGCAGTGGCAAGAGTCCTCATCAGGACCAGAAGGTACAGAGCAGACTTTGAGGCAACACAGAAAGCTTCTGAGTCAGCTTCTGAGTCAGAACCTAAGTGTGAATGCAAAGACTTGCAGCAAACAAAGGAAACTTTTTATAAGACACTCTTATTGCTAGTCACTTTGAGATTGTACTACTTAAAAAGCTACATAAGCTCGTATTTCTAGTACAACCAAGCTTTGGTGGCTTAAAGGCTTTTGTTTGGGAACTCACTAGAAGGAAACAACTAAGTGGATACTCTTCAAAGTTCTGGCCAGTTCAATGCCCCTGTTGGAAAATTGTTGACTTCATCATTCTGCATGTTTTGTTCGTATGTGACTACATGTGAAGGAGGAGTTCCATGCCTTTCCAGCAAACTGAAAAAGCTAAGTTAGAGGGAATTTAGGGTCTTGATTCCCTGTGCATCGAGGAGTGATTAATGCAGCATGCAGGTTTGCAGCTCCCTCAGTGCACAAGCATAGGCACAGGCAATGGCTCATATTCATTTTGTCTCACTGATCTGAGGTCTCTGTCTCTCCTGATATCTGTAAGTGTTTCTGCTTTGGGATGAGCAGCCTCCAGTGTTTGGGATTAAGGTCTATCTCCATTAACTTCTCCATGTGATGACTTCTCCAGGGAAAAAACAGATCCGCCAAAAACATTCAGTTTGGGACCCGCATGGTTCAAGAGCTCTCCAAACAACAACAGGACTATTTTTCAAAATTATCTCCTTTCAGACATGCCCATAATATTAAATTGTGTTTTTCTTAGAGAGAAAAACATTGTTTTATGTTAATTGTGACAATAAAAAAAGGGAAGGCACTACAATGTGAGAATGAATTTGCACAGAAACATACTTTGAAAACAGAAGTGCTAAATTACACTTTATTGCATAAGCTAACTATGTACAGTGTACTTTTTATAACAATGATATATAGAATTAATACAAATTTTCACAGGCTTGAATTAACTCTGTTCTGAATCAGGAAGGTACTTTTTACTATTTTCTAAAAGTAACTGAACTGCTGGTCTCTTCATCAAGAAGACAATTAATATTCCTCTGATTGTTTCACACAATTAAGGAATATGCCATACATAAACAAATACTTTTCATTTGCATAAGGATAATTTTACCTCATGTTCTCTATATTCTGAGACAGTTTGAATACAGATGGCTTGAGATAATAACCACATTTGAAGAATAACCTCTAAGCTAGTTTGTTCTAGCAATCACCACTTAAACTCCAGATCCACTTACTATTGGGGGTGATACAAATACTGTTTATCAAACGCCAGAGCTCAAGATTCTTTCTCTTCACAGTGGCCTTCAAAGCTCAGGATATCCATTTCAATGGTAGAGTGAACATGCTTAGAATAGTCTCAATCTTCATGATGTCAGATAAAAGTTAGTTAGATTCAATTATGATCTGGGATTAAGAAAAGACTGAAATGAATGCTAACCATGAACAAATCCTTTAAATTGTCAGATTATGATCACTTTGTTGACATCTTTAATAAAATCAAACAGAATATTTACATTTTTCTATTAGTAGTGGAAACTACTGAATATTTAAAATTTCTGTGTTTGCATTTTCCTAAAATTCTATATTAGATAAACAAAGCATAATCACCCTTTCCCTATGCCAAACCTGACCACATGAAGAGATATTGTACAGGGAAAATACTATTGTCTTAGCTATATTTCTTTCTACAGTAACATTACCTAAAAGTAAAATTGATAGCATTTAAATTTAAGAACAAAAGGTAGATTAATCATAGTTTGATAGGACATGAGCTCCTTTGAAATTTTTACCACAGTTGCTCAACACTTGTAAATCAGCTCTTGATTTTTGAAATGTTTATTACTCCCTCCAACATAGCCACTGGCTCAAAGGAGTTGTTTTTAATAACAACAGTAGTCATTTCAACACAGTCTCCTTGTTTTTCTCAATGCCTTGTTTACTTTTGAACTCAAAAGAGAAACACAATTAATTTAAAAGAACATTTTTTTCCTACTTGGATAACATTTCTATTATTATGGGAGTAAATAATCCTCATACAATACCATTTTGGTATTTAGTCCTTCAGAAAACTCTTTTGGTCACTTGCTTTCTTGATTTTTGTCCATGCAGACTTCAAAGTCAATTTAAGGAAACAAATACCTATCCATGATTAATTGCTAGGGATCAGCTTATATTCACATTGTACAGAGTACATACTATTCTGCTGGCATGGACCATCTATGTCCATGACCTGCATCAGGTGGCACACTTAGCTGCACAGAAATTTTAGCTCAGAATCTTTAACATCTCATCAAAAGATGCCCCTCTGATAAGCTCTGTATCTTCCCATCTATTTAACACATTCCATGGGAGACAACCCCCCTCTCGTGCAGGTCTATGGATCTATGGACAATTTTTACCATGTATCACTGGAGCATATTGCCTGTTGCCCTTTTATAGCATCTGAGGTTCAGAGAGCCTCGGCATGATTTGGCTCATCCTCTGGAAAGGGTTTTGAGTAAAATGGAAAGGTTTTGTCAGCATACAACAAAACTCCAGGATGCTGGCTCCAACAGTGGCCACAAATAGATATGACCAGAGAATGTAAGAAATTAAAAGCTAGTAGCACTTCTCAAAAAATGCCTTTCTCACCTCCAACAAAAGGAACATCATAAGGCAAAGGTGATTATATCTAATAACTTTTGACAGGTTTTTTTGCCCATGTGTCCAGTTGCTCTTGAAAGACATTAACTTTCATAAGATAACAAGGCACTTCACAGATTACTTACTGGCTGTTTGAAGAATGCCTGACCTTTATTTACTTTGGGCCTACCATTTTCCAACTTAATTTCATTCCCCCAAGCCCTTGTATTGAAAGAGACTTTGGTCAGTGAGTAATCTCCTTCTCAATGTCACTTTTCATCATACAGCCTCCTAACTAGTCTTCCTCACTCATCTCTTTCCTATCTAGAAGAGTCTATGTTCATTTAGTTCATACTCATACAGAAGGTGTTAAACTCCGGCGGAATCAACTCTGTATCACCAGCAGAAAATTAGGGACATATTTGCTGGGGATGTTTCTTAGCATTTCATCACCACAGCTCTGAGTACTTCCCCCTTCCTTTTTCCTGAGGACCAGTGGAGCAGTTCCCAAAAACATGAGCCCCACCAGCCTCAGGACTGTCAGGAGAGCAATACAGTTTCACTGAGTGTCCCACAGGATCCACAGGCTGCAGTAATGATGCATCCAGTCATCAGGGAGGGGCCCTGGAACCCAAGGGCTGTCACTGAGCAGTGAGTGACCATCCCAGCTCTATGTCCTTTGTGCATGGATGGTGAGGTGTAGTGGAATTGAGATAAAGTGGCTCCAGAGCTGGTCTCAACTTGTTAGAACTGTGCTCTTGCAGTGCTTATCTCCTGTTTATTAAAGGCTGTTCCCTTGCATGATCTCTGTCCTTTAGGGAAGTGTCATGAGCTCCTTTTCATGGCCTGTTGAGGTGTTATTGCTGGAGGACTTTCTCAGGTAGGAAGAGTGAGACATGGTGCACCCTGTGGAAGGAGTTATTCTCTGAGTCCCAACCACAATTTCCTGCTATCAGACCTACTTGAACTGTTCAGGAATAAACAGAGATCAAGCTAATAAGTCTGTAGTGTGGACATACAGGAGATCAGAGCCCTGCAGAGAAATAGAAAGCAGAACATGACAGTGAGGATGAACCAGCCTTATTTCAAGAGGCTTCAGAAAGAGAACATCAGACAGGATGGCAGTTACATGACCTTTAAGTGAAGTACTTGTGTGTGGCAAGAAGATCTGCCTCCTAAGACCAAAAAGGCATTGAACTCTTGAGTGCTCTCTGGCTTTTCCTGAGGAAATGACAGCTATCAGTGAGCATATCTGTGTAGTTACATTTTATATTTACACCTTAATTTTGTCTACCTTCTATTCTGTTTCTATTCCCTCTGCCTTTTGTCACCTTCGAGTTTTCAAGAACCACAATACAGAAAACATTGATAAACACTGTGCAATGCCCACACAGGCTTAGGGGCACACAAGAAAACATGAGTCTATGAGCTGACTAAAATCCTGTAAGAGGTCATTTGATAATTTTTCTAGTGCTATTGCTCTTATTAAAAGATTTACCTGTGTGGATTTTTACAGGAATAGTTTTCCCTACAGTTCTCAAGAATTAAATGTCAAAATGGCTGTGCAGGGAAGAAACCATCCTTTAGATGTTGCCAAACAGGAATGTTTCATTGGCCGCTTCAAAGTCAGTTACTGTCAAGTACTTTTGATGAAGAGACCTATGCATGCAAAACAGAAAAACCAAGAGGCTGAATGGCCCCGACAGCCTTTTTGCACCAACGTTGCCTGTTTAAAGCAAGTTCCAGTCAAGAATAATTGAACTCAGTTCAAATTAGATTGTTGCTCCTTAGCTCTGTGAAATGAGGTAGATGATCACAGTCCGTTTCCCATTAGCCTAACTGTCTGCTCTGCTTAAAACCACCTGCACAATTGAAACTAATTGGTGCCCTCCACAGCAGTATCAACAGAGAGGATACAATTAAATAGTAATGGATTATGAACTATATCCTCCCCCTAAAGACGTGATACCTTTAGATACTGGCAGTGAGCAAGCTCGCCTAGTTGGAGCTTGGACTGGGGCTGAATTTTACACCAGTGGGCTGCCAGTCAAGATCCAGTCACAAGTAGAAATGGAAGTCTGTGCACAAATGAACATTAATAAGGATATATTGATTCAGCTGGAATATAGGCAGGCCTAGAGCAAGGGAAAATCCTACTCTATTTGAATTGAAGGGACCAAAGTGATATGAGCCCCAGAGCTACCAAAAGGCCATCAGACACAAATCTCATGAGGGACTCCTAAACTCTCTTTCCTCCAGGGACTCATCAGTGCAGCGATAAAAAGCGAATGGCATTGACTCATCGAGCAGCACTTTTAGAATAGGCTGAGAGGATATGTACTAGGTACAGTGCTGCTGCTGGTAAGAGCAGCCTGTGACCAACAACTGGGCTGGTTTTGCCCATCAGTGGGAGCCAGGCCACTGAAGCCTGGTGCAATTTTAACAGAAACAGTTCCTCTTCTAAGCTGGCCAGTTGGATTCACCTTGCTCTCTGCTGTGCTGCTCCTCAAAGGGCAGTGTGTAAAAAAGGCATGAGCATGTCATTCAGGAGCTGCATCTTAAGAAATTTTTTTGTAGACCCATAAAAAATATGCTTTTATTGGCTTTTACAGATATATGAGCACTTGTGCTTCTCTGTTACACTTTTTAATATGGCAGTTTATACTTTGAATTTCTATCGAACAATTTTTTCTAAGGACTGTGAAATGATCAGAAGGCACCATCAAAGAAAACTTCATACTACGGCTGGAAGAGAAGCAAAACTTTTCTGCTTGTGTAGCTATTTTTCCTTCTCTACAGGCCAGTTTGGAGTTCAGATCATCAACTCCAGAGTCAGGACTGAATACCAGGCATCCTTCCCTACACTCTAACAAATATTAAACATTTGCTCTGGCTGTATGTGATGCCTCAGGGGGGTGGATGCTCTGACACAGCAGAGAGAATCATTTACTGTATTGTCCTGCCTACAGATACGACAGTTCAAAGCACAATACCTTGTGCTTCTTCAGATTTTCCTGTGTTTGTTCAACAGACAATTGCTACTCACTGACAACCTCTGTTCAAAAACGTAAAATATCTGTAACACAGCTGGAGTGATATCTGTCAATGCATCGACATGCACAAGCCATAAAGCTGTTCAAAATAAATTGTAAAAACCAGCTTCTGGTTTCAGATAATGACCACGCTGCATAAGGTTTGCTCTCAGAGCATTGGTTTAAAATGCATCAGACGTGGTGCTCTCTTGGATGCACACAAAGGCCAGATTTCTCTGAAATTATTAGAGGGCACAGCTGCTCCTGATGTGATTCTTACAGTCAAATTTTCAGATGACTTATTTAGCAAACTGACCTGCTTTGAAAGTCCAGCCCTGGATATGAATGATAAACTGATTTTAAGCCCCTACTCTATTTTATAAAAAGGAAAAGTCAAAGGTCAACCGCAAATTGCTTTGACCTAAAAAATAAAACTAAAAAAAAAAAAAAACCTGCACTTCTGAAGAGGTAGTGCATTAACCACCTGTAAACTCTCCCTCAAATATAAATATAAATCCCCTCCCTGATTATACTAGGATAGAAAGATTCTTAAACTTGTGAGTTTTCTAATTCATAATTCTCCTCCAAGTGTTCATGCATTTAAAAAAATTTGTGTAGGAAAAAAGAATCACCAAAACTAGAAAAAAAACATGAAAAAATGCCTAGGTTTGCACATGAAAAATCCTCCGCATGAATTGAAAGTGAATATCAAAAAAAAAAAATCCAAAGTGAATGTGTAAAACACATTCAGTCTACAACTGAATGCTCACGCACATGATTTTTTTAGACCTTAACATGATTTTTTTTTCAGCTGGCAGTTTCTTTATCCACCCTGGAGTAAATGTAATTGGTATCCTCTGGTGATAGTTTAGGCACTGGCAAAGAGCTAACAATGGCATCAGCTGTGGCAATGCTCCTGCTATTTGGAGTCTTGCACAAGGAACTGCTGCTGATTTACTTCTCAGAGGTCATCAAAGATAGAGTCTGCAAGCAATAACAACTTTCTTTCAGCTCTCTGTTCATTTCTGAAGTAGCACAGAAGAGGAAAGAAAAAGTATTATAGATCCACCATTCTCTTCTTTCTAGAACTACTTTATAGTGTAAAATCTCCGTTCTACCATGGATACCAAACTAATTTTCCCCAATCAACAGATCTGTGTTTTCTGTCTAATCAGATCAGAATGGATGTCAGGATAGTTTATATCTACTGATATTTTCAGTATCATTTTAAAAATACTTCTGGACAGGCACATTTATACTAGCAAGGCAAAACTTTATTTTTACAAGGCTCCTACATTCTTGTTTGCATCTCACAACAGAACATGAGCAAAAAGGAAATGTTATCTAGTACTAAGACAGAAAACTGTTGAAAGTAAATACATTCAATTGAAAAGTAGCTTTATTTGGGATCCTGCTGGATCATACATCACTTTGCAACTATATTTGCAGATTTTGTGAACATCTTAACAAGAGAACAAAATCTAATGATGCAATCCTGAGCATCCTGATATTCATGTTTAATGAATATATACAGCATTATTCAAATCTATCCTTCACTTTGATTAAATTCCCTCTTTAAGAAAAATGAATTGAATTACAATTGTTCTTTTAAAGAATTCAAGAGACAGTGTAGCAAAAAAAAAAAATCCTGATCAACTGCTTCAATTTAAAGAGCACACAGTAAAACCATTAGAAGATAGAGCTATATGTCTTTAGAATACATAGCAATAAATAAATTAAATCACCCAGAACAAATAGCACCAGCTGCTCCACAGACAAATATAGAAACTTGGAAATATAAAGGATAAAGTACTTCAACCTAAAATAAAATAAACAGTAAGAGGCAGTGAAATGTTGTCTTAGTCTCAAAAGCCTTATGTTACCCATTTATTTTGTACTGAGTCCATTTATTTTTCTCTCATGCTCTTCCCTCTGTGCACTCAGTGCATACTAAACAGTATAACATGAAGTGTACTATGCTGCATTTAAACTTGATGGTGTCTAAGCTTACCTGTGACTTTGGAGACAAGGGCTATTTTCAGGTTTGGAAAATTCTCTCTCCTTTCCCTCTCCTCCCATCAGCATCTAAAATGTCATTTGTGAGTTGGCTTTTTGCACCCACTTTATTGACCATTCTCATGGTAAAAGGAAGAAAGCTGAAAGATAATTAGATTTTTGGGTGAGTAATTTTAAGAGCTTTGTTAGTCTGACTCCAGGATATATTTTGTGTCAATTTCAGCTTTGTTCATTCAGTATAAAAGGCTGCATGCTACAAGACAGGATGGTTCAGCTTCACAGGGTTATGGAAGGGCAAGGGGGTGACATCCTCAGAGCTTAATTATGTCAGTCTTAATTTCAGTTCCACCATCATAAGTGTAAGTTAACATGTTTAAAGTTGACAAAACTGATCTTTAAGTGAGCAAAAGCAGTTAATTGCTTTTAAAGATGCTGGCTAAATGAAATTGATAGCAATAAAATCATTTACACTAAGAAATGTACACTTCAACACAAAAACCAAACCCAAACAAAGTACCTCATCTTCTCAAAACCACTGTGAAAATAATAGATTTCCAATTTTGTTACAAATGAAGTAACGATTTACACAAAAAACACACAGATTTTTATACAAAATGTTAGTTATCATGAAACCTTGAGGGTTAACATATCTTCTTTGCATCTGCAATAAATAGAAAGGAAAAGAGGAGGAAATCAACAATTTTAGCATAGGAAATGGTAACCCACAAAGGCAATGTCTTTCTGAGAAACTTGGTGTTGCATGTAAAGTGTTGCAGCTCATCTGAACTTGACCACAGCACCCAGATGCCAGATACTCAGCAAGTCAATTTAAAGAAGGCACCTATTAAATGGCTCTCAGAGTTGGAACAACTTGGATATCCTTCCATTTCACTGTTAAACTGCTGTAAATGCTTTGACAGTGCTGCAATGCTGTCACAGCTGTGAGAAGGTAGATAAAAAAAGAAGCACCTTACTGAAGGACCAAATTTTCTCCCTGCAGGTTCTTAATTTCCTTCACCTGACTCGAACTGTGTTTCATGTACAAGCTGCAAACTACTAACTCGCCCTCAATCCTCTTTTATTGGTTATGTACATATATACCTCAAATATTTTTTCACATTCCTCAAAGCTTTAATTTTTTTTCCTATACTTATTAACTGTTATGAGACCTTCAGTCTTATCTCAGTCATTTTTCAAATATTGCAAGCATCTCTAGACACTCTAGACCTTCCATGTAATTCTCATCTCAGTTCTCCTAGGTCTTTTAATAACAAAAATATAGGATTCACCTCTTTAAAATTTAGCTATGGAAAAGTTCAGCTGTCTAAATTGGTCACTACTGAGTCAATCTATAGAAACAGACATATCCAAAAAGTGATGTGTCTCCTCTTAGGCAGCTCTTTTGATGTCAACTTCTAGACATGTAAAATCAGGCAAGATGGATACTACCCACATGGCCTGTATTTTACCAGATCCAGCCCTTCAATATTTTTTGCACTCTGTATTTGCAATTCTATTTATAAAATGGGATTTAAAACCCACTATAGGGAAAGTTAGATGCAAAAATGTTTACTCCATTTACTTGGAGTATTTTTATGATGCACTTCTTTTGTATAAATTGCTCGAATTTCATTGCCTTGTTTTGCTTCAATATAAGATTACAAATTCATGTCTAATTTGCTGTCCTCTCTCTTCCCTAAGGTCTCTTTTTAGCTTTACTGCTCTTTCCATACCACTTAGTATATGTTTTCCAGTTTATTTTCTCCTGCATGCTTTAATTCTCATTTCTGCCATCTAAAGCTCTTTTTACTGTATTGGAGCCCTCAGGCCTTTTTTTACTTTTCTCCCTTATATCCCTTACAGAATAGTTCATGTCCTTGAAAACAAATTAAAAGAACTACGTATCTCATCCTCTGTCCAAACTAGATTTTTTTTTCCTAATCAAGAAGCTATATAGGTCTCTCAAACTACTCAAATGTTGTTGTTGGAAAGTGAAGTTTTGATGGAAATTGTGATCAAAACCTCTTTCACTGAAATTCATCACATATATCACAGGCAAGCTGAGCAGGGCAAAGCATTTCTGACCACTTCTAATTCTAATTTATTTTTCAGCAGCAGACTGGTTTATTTGCTGTAATATGCTAAAATTTTCTGTGACAGCTGGAATGTGGGTTTAGACAGCCTTTTCACTGTAAAGTTCTTTTTTGCAACAGGGAATAGGAGGAGTTGTTTTCCCTCACCCTGAAGAAGAAAATCTTAAGCCAGAACAGTGAAGAACATCAGATTTAAGAAAATCTAGAGGGGAAAGAGTAGAGGTCATCATAGCAAATTCTCTTAATCAAGAATATACATAAATTGATAATCTTTGCCTGCCATTTTGGAGTCCTTTGACAAATCTGAAGAAAAAAAAGGTCAGAATTATTTCATATTGCATTCACAATTTCATGGTTTTTAATGGGTGAACATTATGGAAAACAACAGGAACACAACGAATCATGATATAACCACACTCAATGCATAACATTCAGAGATGAGAATGGAAATTGTGGTACTGGTATTGGCAGCATTGCTGGCTAGCTGTGGGCCTCTGATGAACAGACAGTGGGTGGTATTTGACACATCACCTGAAGTATTTCACAAAAGGGTGAGAACTGACTTTATTCAGGAGGGCATTTTGTTGGTTTTTTGAGGTTTGAAGCTCAAAACACTGCTAAAGGCAGGTGTCATAAGCAAATACTATGCAATTCTGTCCTTTCAGTTTTGTCATTAGACTTCACAAGCTGACTTCCATGGGATGCTTGTTCTTAAGAGTACAGGCTTAACCACTGATAAATACTGATTCCAGTGTATCCTCGTTTCTTCCCTCTTGCATCAGAATCAAAGGCAAAGCTTCCATTTCAGGTGTCTCCTTTCACCTATGTAATGATATAGTGAAGTAGGAAGTACCAATGTGAAAAAAGATGATCACAAAGAAAAAATTCTGTAAGAAAATGGTTACAGAATTATAAAATTAAGGAATGCAAATTACTTCTTAAGAAATGGAATTTAAACTTTCTATTTAAAATAGCTGATTACCTTATTTGAGAACAAAGGATGGTGGAAATTAGCATTTCACAGAGTCAAGTTTTCCAAATTTCAGGCAGCTGTGCCACAGCTGTCTGGTTTGAAAGAAGTCAGAAAACATGTATACCATGCAGCAAAG
Source organism: Phainopepla nitens (assembly GCA_013400175.1). Lineage (NCBI taxonomy): Eukaryota > Metazoa > Chordata > Aves > Passeriformes > Bombycillidae > Phainopepla > Phainopepla nitens. Next base: position 333,099 of record VXBQ01001271.1, on the reverse strand, counting down.
GATAAAAAAATCTTCCCAACACTCCTTCAGAAAGCCAAGCCTGAACTATGCCCTAGGTAAAAGCAAAGAGAATCTTGTTAATACCACAGGTCCCTGTGCTTTAGCTGCTAAATAAAACTCAGAGAGAGTCCCAAGATAGACACAGACTGCAGGACTGCTGCTAATTTAAATTCAAGAAAGAATTTTCTCTTAAGCTCATACCTGGCAGTTGCACCAGGTATGGCAGTTACACTGGCTATGTGAACAGAGCACAGCAACCAGACACCTAAGGATGTAAAGCCATTAAAAGTACAACTTCACCCCATCTATGCACACTTGCTCACCTCCAAGTCTTCAGAGGACAGTGAATGCAGACCCAAAGAAAGCCAAATATAGACCAAGACGGGAACTGGATGGCTTTTTTCTAACCAGTGCTGAATAGAAGCTCAGCAACATTGAGACAATTATATGATTTTCTGGCAATAGCATTTCTAAGGGATATCTTTGGGAATAGTGACACACCATGCATGTGAAAACTGTCACTGCAAACTTGTGCCCAGGGACAAAATGACTTTCCAGGATCCTATGATAAATCTCGCTTCATGAAATCTCCTGTTTAGTTATGTGATCCCTTTCTAAAGTATATCACATTACTTAAAAAACAGTTTAAATTACTCAGTCCCTTCCCTCTTTGTCAGACAGTTCCAGAAACATGCTTCTGGGATGGACAAGAAACTGTCTTCCAATTTCCCCACTGAATTTATTCATGGCCAATCTACAGTCATTTGATCTTTTGCCAATACCATCCCTTAACTAAATAATAGTACTCCTTCCTTAATATTTACCTCTGTAGTACGTCATTCATTCATTTAATTCATTCAGTTTAAAATAATCCTTATAAATTGGGAAATGTTGTAGCTATAAAATGAAAAAATGCACTATGATGACCTTTACTAAAATCTGGCACTAACCTGATTTATTAAGTATCAGAAACATTATAATAGGTATTAAAATGTAGTGATATTCCCACATTATGTAAATCTATCTGGACTCATTTATATTCTTTTTGTCTTTTCTTTCTACACAGTCCAGTTTCACAAATGAAGAAAATTTAATAGCAAGTCTAGATAATTTACATATTTGTGTTGCAAATAAAAGATGAGAAAATACATATTCAGAAAGTTCAGCAGCTTGTGTAACTGATCAGCTATTTCTGCAATATCGCTTTCAGGTAATAATTACCACAGCTGTCTGTACAAATTAGTTACTTAAAGGTACACACATTCTGCACCCAGTCAGAAGAGAAATTGAAATCTGGATTGGGCAATTAATAAGTCCACTTGAATCTGTCAATGCTATTATGTTCATTAGACTAAATACTCAGCAGAAAACTATTAACGTTCTCCTTTTTGCTTTCCTGTGGTTTCTAAACCTATACTGAAATATTTTGCATTACCTATACAGCAGGCATCTGACCTGTGCTTTTTTTATATACAAGTATTATCAAGTTTGCCTATAATAGTGTATATGAATAATACCAGTAAAACAGTCTGGTGAAAAGATCTGTTCCTGTGATCTTTTTTCAATAATCATTATGTCCTTTCTGAAATTTCTCTCACTTCTCAGACTCAGGTTCTTACTTGCTCAACGAGAGATGGGAGGCACTTGTCAACCCACGACACCAGCCTTGGAGGAACACTGGCCCTATTCTGAGAGCTATTCTCCATGAATATCTCAGGGCACATTACCAATAATCATTTGTGTAATTGCTCCAGGAGACCATACTGTTTATTATTTTTCAAAGAAAATGTCAGCTATGATCATCAAGAATATTATCAAGCTGTCATGTTTGCAACATGTTGTGAAAATAAATATTTTTATATTACCATCACTTGGTATTTTAATTGAGTAATAGTACTAACATTTTCTTTGAAATCTCCAAGGTATTTATTCTGTTTTGTTATGATTCAGATCAATTATGTTGCATATAAATTAAACTCTTAAGTATGTTGTTGAAGCAGCTAATTTTCTTTTTGTTTTATCTGGCAAACAAAATTTTTTGTTGTAGCTTGGTAATTCCATTCTTTGTATGATGCTCTCACATGGGAAGAATGCTTTTAAAACTCATCAAGTACTGAAAATGCACATTGTGGAAATACTCTTATTGGTTTTGAGGCCAAAAGAGAAAACACATTATAAAACAAAATGTCTACGCTCTGGATGCACATATTCACTCTACACTACATATATTCAAATCACAGTAAGGCACCAAGGAACAAAAAAAACAAATATCCTGATTGTAGGTCCCTTCCTTGGAATCAAATCTTGTAGGAGCAAAACCTAAACAAATAAAAGAGCCTCCAGTCCATCCTCTATGTTAATTCTTGTTTTGCTTCCATTTGTCTTGCCAGTTCTAAGATTTTTCTGTTGAATGCAACTATTCTGTACACTCTGTATCATACTGTTCCAGGTGCCCAGAAGCACATCTTTGACAGATAATGGCTCTGCCTTTATAGCCAACACTTTAGCTTTCACATCATATAGGAAAACTGAAATAACATTTCTGTTGAAGTTTTGCACTTTGGTCTTTAAATGGTAAATTTTCACCAACCAAAGCTCTCTCTAGCATGAGCTATCAGTGCACCTGCTCTTTTACCATTTCATAACTTTGATTTCCTGCTAGATATCCTCATTGGCATATGCCATTGGCAGTGTACACTAATTAATTCAGCTCTTACAATCTTTTGCAATGCGATGGAATGCTTGAGCAGGGATATGATGGATTCTCATCAGATAGTTTTTCATAATTAATGTTACCTTGCTTGAGATTCCTGACAGCCTCTTGGTTTTTAACAGTGTGTCAACAAAATGTGAAATCTCTGCTGCATTGTTGTAGTGCCTTCAGTTGCCCAAGTTTTCTCATAACAAAGTTAGTGGCAAATCCAAACAAGAAAATTATGCCCCCCTCACTTCTTGTTCACAGTCTCAATTACCGTGGCTGCAGTGCGTGCATTTCCAGCTGTTGTCAACTGCACTTTTGGCCCTCGAAAACGCCTAGGAACAGCTCCATCTCGGCTTCCAAACATGCCAGAACTGACCTTAGGACTATATCACTGATTCCTTTGCATTTCTTCAGCTGAACCTGAAAGACAATATCTAGTACTGAAAACTGAGCAACTTATGCTCTGATATTTGAGTAATTCTTAAAAAAAAACCCCAAAACATTAAAAAAAAGAAAAGAAAAAAACCACATAAAAGGTAGAGCTATAACTGGCTATAGTGTACAATCATTCACGTCTTTTTTTCTCATTAGAAGTTTCACCTGCTTATCACAATCCTTCTATATTTCTACATATTTTGATTCCATGCTTCCTTATGGCAAATGTAAGGTTATACATAACACTGTTTTGGTGCCCTCAGCGGTGAATTACCAACCATATTGCTGAAGCTCAGCTACTATTCTGACCCTTTAATGGAGGAAAAAAAGCAGAAACGTTGTTTTGAAGAGAAAGCCTGAAATACTTGCTTTTAGCTTTTTTATTTTAATTAATTCATTTTGGGCATAAGAATAACAAGGCACCGGCACTGGGCTCAGTGGATGGAAAGCAGCTTGCCATAGAAGGGCTGTTGAACACGGACCAGTGACGTGCTGTGAATCAGGCCAGCAGCCTCCCAAGCTGCATTAGCAATCTTGTCAGTAGGTCAAGGGAGGTGATCCTTCCCCACTGCTCTGCCCTGGTGAGACACAGCCAGGTATTGTGCCCACTGCTGGGCTCCCAGTGCAAGATAGGCATGGATGAAGTGCATCAGCAAGGGGACACAAAGGTGATTAAGGGTTTGGAAAATCTTTCACACAAGACAAGGCCAAAAGAATAGGGGCTGTTTAGCCTGAAGAAGAGAAGCATCAAAGGAATCTTATCAGTGATACACTTGACAGGAGGGTGTAAAGAAGACAAAGCCACGTTGTTCTTAGTTGTGTCCAGTGGACCAGATGAAATGGCAGCAAAAATATAGAAAATTCCACCTAAACATAAGTAAGAATCTTTTTGTTATGAGTTTGGTCAAACATCAGAACAGGTTGCTCAGAGATGTTTTGAAATCTCCCCACTTGCAGATATTCAAAAGATGTCTGATCATGACTGAGAAACCTTCTGTAGCTAATCCTGCTGTAAGCACAAGGGAGTGCCACCAAGATGGTCAGAGGGCTGGTGCACCTCTTCTCTGAGGACAGGCTGAGAGAGATGGGGCACGTAGTGGCAGGACAAGGGGGAATGGTTTTGAGCTGAAAGAGGGTAGGTTTAGACTATTAGGAAGAAATTCTTCACTGTGAGGCTGGTGAGGCACTGGAATATGATGTGCAGAGAAGCTGTGGCTGCTCCATCCCTGGAAGTGTTCAAGGACAGTTTGGATGGGACTTTGAGCAACCTGGTCCCTGGGAAGGTGTCTCTGTCCATGACAAGAGGTTGGAACTAGAGGATCCTTAAAGTCCTTTCCAACCCAAACCATTCTGTGACTCTATATCCAGAGGCCCATCCTATAAATTTCTAGTTTATTGCATGCTAAGTATAATATCCACTAACTTACTGACTCCTAATATATACTGATTTGTTGCTTGAAACCTGAAAGCATGGTGGAGGATTTGAATGTAGCAAGACAGGGAAAGTAGTTTGCCTTCTTTTATTTCTTGAAAAGCCTGAAACTGTTAGTTTAAAGAAAATTCTTATTAAAGTACATTTTTCTAAATGACAGAGATTATGTGCCAAGTTTGAATACCTTAAAAGATTAATAAATCTGGATTAAAATCATCTGGCTTACCACCCTACATAAAGATGTGCATTGCCTATATAAGACTCCAACAAACACTGCGGGTTTTTACCTTGTAGAACTAACTGCTGTTTTTCCATAGACATCTTCATATGGGTTTTTCCCTTCTTTCAAATAACTCCAGAATCGCCATTAGGAACCAAATTTTCCAAGTGCAAATTTATCAAGGCCTTGCAAATAAGAATAAATAAGCTTCATAATATCATATGTCTTATTAAACCCTCTCTAATTTGCTCCATTCAATCCAGTTTTACAAACACACTACTTTATTAGCACATTATTCATCATGGAACTATGTGCCTATGTTATTCTTTTTAGTGAAATATGTCATGACATGGCATCAGCTCAGGGATTTCCATTCTCATTACTTCTATACTTACCCATTTTTTACACCTTTAATGCCATCATGTTCTGAAAGACTGTCTGTCAGTGACAATGGGACAAAACAACAGCACCAGAAGCTGGATAGGCTGTAGCAAGACTTGTATCATTACTCCAATTAAATTATTTATTTTGAAATTTCACTTTTTCTTTTTGTAAGGTTTCAGCAGTAAGCAATGTAACCTTCTCATGTCTTCATCTTCTCATTCATTAAGAGACACCATGGTGATATCTTCATATCTCTATATTACAATGTTTTTGTACTGCAAAGGACTATTAACTAAATTTCATAATAATCTTTTCCTAAGCACCATTAACATAATTAACAGCCTGTTAACTAAGACATTAGAACTTCAGCATCACATAATAAATTTTAAGTCCACAGCTGGTAGGAAACCCTTTCAATAGAAACACTGCTCAGGAACATAACAGCTAGAACTGTGAAAATCTGTTTGTTCAGTGGTGGAAAACTTCCAGTGTCCATTAGAGAAAAACAAATGTCTGACTTAAATTGCTCCTAAAACGTGCTAAATAAATATCATGCTAAGGAGCTGCACTTCCACCAGCCAGAGCTCCATGAAAACTGGTTAATTATTCTTTTAAAGACTGTTTCCTTAACGGACATAATTTTGCTACAATAGCTATATTTTGGGTCATTAACTACCCTTCAGCAACAATTATTTGATATTATGGTGAACTATTCAGAGAAACTTTAAATAAGAAAACAAAGATCATGTTGGTCATTAGGAAGTAGCTAAGGCAAAAGCTACCACGACCACACATTTTGAGATACCTTGAGTAAATAATTTGCTAAGAGTTCATATCCTTTAATTGCCTCAGTAATTTTAAAACAAGTGCATTAAGCAACTGTTATAATTCTTATGCCAGCCCATGCAAGTCCTAAGTTTATGAATTTTAATTTCTTTCCCCTTTTCAAAACACTACCACACTGTTATAACAGCATTAAAGGAACATAGCTCAAGACTCTTTTTCACATACACCAGTGCCTTCTCTTATTTGTCTGGGGAATGAACTGCTGTTGGACCAAATTAACTCACATGGTGTGACACACTTCACTCAGCCCTTGCCACAAGAGTTGCCACCACAAAAGTTGCTGTGCCCTACTTAGGAAATCAGCACAGAAACAAGCTGCATAATGGCACCATTGTGGGAACATTAATAAACTGCCAACCACTTAGACCACTTCAGAAAATCTGGGGGCTACATGGCTGCCAAAATGATTGTCACTATGACTTCATAATGTACTAGAGCAAAAAAGTCAATATTGCTTTGAAAATCTGAGATGAACTTCACTGTCCATCCTGAGTTTTCCCATAAAATCAGATCCCAACACTTCTACAAGACATGAGTTGCAGAAATTATATGTATCAAAACCCACATAATTTGCCTTTAAGCTTCCTTTACTTTTCCAGTAGTTAAAACAATCAATTCCTGTGTCAATCCAAAACAAGCTGTTTTACATGAAAACCTTTTCTGTTCCTCTCCTGAGCCGTCATGTCCCCCTGCTGTATGCCTTTCACTTTTTTTAACTTGGTTAAGCAGGATAAACAAAAAAAAAGCAAGCAAGCAAAAAAAATATCACTAGATCTGCAAGGACTTGTTTGGTTGTTTTCTTACAGTCACTCAGTGTATGAGCAATCAAAGGATGAATGCAGAGAACAGCAACAAAATGAAGGTGAAAGTGTAAAAAGTGCTGCTTTGCTCTTTTAGTTGCTGAATTTTCTAAGGCAGTCATGCTTTTGGTAACTGAACATAATCATTTTGCTAGAAGTGTGGAAAGGAACAAGAGTATCTCCTGTTTCTAACCTCAACTCAAGCTCGCTTGCCCATGTCCTGCACTATCACTGCTGTTGCCATAGGCTACTTAATGCTCCACTTCACCTCCAGAAGATTTTCACCCTTTCTTTGCCCAGTAAGGAACAAAGCTTTAGCTTGAAACCTGCAAGCCCCTCCTCAAGACTCACTTCCACAACTGTTACGAACTCTGCAAAAGCAACAGCACCCGGGACAGCTCAGCAGATAATGACCACAGCCCCCAAACACTATTATAAAGCAAACATAACACATCCATTGAATAAGAACTGCATCCCAGGAAGAACACACAGCCAAGACAATACTGTAATTTATCTCACATTTGTACCCCAGTGTTAAAAAAAAATAACAGGACAGTTACAGATAAACACAAAACACAGTTCTGTCAGACATCCCTTGTCCAAGAGAGTCAGAACACAGCACAGCTCCCAACAGGTTGCAGAGCAAGGAGCATTACACATTACTGGGTCTATGGATTTGCTAACATCTTTAATAAAATCATTCAGATCCTACTTATACAGCCTCAAATATGGCAACCTCATAGAAACCTGCATCGTTACAATTCAAATTTCTTTGATCTTAAAAAACAAGGGAAGCATTTAATGCTTAAAGGCATAAAATTTTCTTCCCCCATTTCTATATTTCTTAGTCTGAAAATCCCAGATGCTTACTATACTTTCAAAAATCCTTCTTCAGGGTAAAAATTAAGTATATGAAGGAATAAAGTGTGTAAGAACTGATGATTTTTCTGCTCAAGCGATCAGACACCAGATACTGAAACCCCAAGGGGCTGGTCCTACTCTCATTTGCTCAGATGAACATTGCTCAGTTCAACACAAGACATTACAATGAAGTGATCTAAGACACATCTCCAGAGGCACAAGACTATGGAGCAGAAGGTCCATAAGAAGAAGGGAAATCTTAGAAAAAAAACTTATGTTTTGAGGGGTTTTTTGAGAATTTCTTCCTCCCATCTTCCTGATATGCAATTGTAAGTGTTGGAATTAATACATGCTCCATTCCATCTCTATGGATAAAAGCCGTATTTTTTGAGCCTATAATTTTAGCACAACATAATGAACACACAGTTCTCCAATATCTGCCTTGTAAATAATCACAAAAGCACTCATTTTTCAGATACCCATCACAAATATTACTCTGTCTCTTCAGTCCACCCATCTTCCCTGAAGAAAAATAATTTGATCTAACAGGGAAAAGAATTTGAACATAAACCAGAGTTCATGCACACAGGGGAAATCACTAAGGAAACCAAATTTATGATCACTGCACTGTGAATAAATAGCTCTTTGATACATGCTATAGTATGAAATAAATATATCTGCTAGTTGGTTAACACTTACTGCACAAGTAAATACAACACACATTAAAAAGGTAAATCTTTACCAAGAACAAAATATGATTTGCCATTAACATTAAGAAAATCTGTCTATTGATATTTGCATTAACATATTCTTACATATCTCAGCATCTACTGATCTGTCAAAGAGTTCTATAAGTCATTATTTCTTGATCCTGATTCTGTGTCTAGACCTTCCATTTCACTGATGTTATCTGTGGCTGAGATTGGGATCAGCTCCAGAGCAGATGACTCTCATTGAAAACAATTCCCAGCTGAACGGAGTAAATGCACAAAGACAGTGAGAGCTCTAATAATCAAAACCAACACACTGAGCTGCAAGTCTGAAGAGGCAGAAAGTCATGTAGGGCCTGATATATAAAGAGTAGACGCTGACTGTGCCAAAGAACAGAATTTCTGGGCAGGTTAGTCCCTTGAGAAGACAGTAGCTGTCATTCTGCTTCCACAGGACTGGGCTAACATAGAGCAGGATGATGAGCTCCCTCACCACCAGAGACCACACAGTTCCCTGACAGCAACATCCCTCTGCCACAGCCCCCTGCTGTTCTTCTTTGCTCTCTTTCCTGGAGGAAAGAAGTGATGTCACCTCTGTTCCAGGGGGCAATCACAGACCCTCAGTCTACTGATAAAACCCTCTCCTTGTCCTCCATGCAGAGCCTGGCAGTGGCACTGTGGGACCCCAGTTTGAACATGCACTGGTCTGACAGTGCCTCGGGCCACCCCAGTGTCTCAGAGAAGTGCTGGAAGAAGGAGTTCACTGTGTCCCCAAGAATTCATGCAGACATGGGAAAATTCAGCTTTATCATAACAAAAAACAAAAACAAAAACAAAAAAAAAACCACCAAACTATCAAATGTAAAACAAACAAAAAAACTCCAAAAAACCCAAACAACAACTTGCTATCTTTTATTCTTGTACAGTTTGAATATCATACGGCAAAACTGCAGAATTCAGTTTTCAAATGCTTTATCATAGCATGGCTTGGGGAGTCCAGCTAGGGCTTTTGAACATTTGGGTGTGCACACGGCGGACAACAGGGCAGTGGTTTGGAGCTTGCCACAGGGAAATTCGTGCCGATATTACTGAAACAGAAAATTTGTAAGTGTGGAGGCAGTGCCAGGACGCTGTTAGAGGGAGCCGGGGGCTCTGACAGACCAGTAAGTGTGGCTGAGGGCATTACCACCCCATCTGTCTACCCCCCCTTTTCTCTGCGAAGCCAGCCTTCCCGAAGCAGAGGCATAGAGACAGACGTACCTGCTGCCCAGCGCGGCCCCGCTCGGCGCTGGTCGGCGCCGCGGAGCCGCCCGGGCCCTGCGCCCCGCTGCCGGCCAGCGGCTC
>VXBQ01001271.1:176132-323338 GCA_013400175.1 Phainopepla nitens | reverse complement strand
GCTTCGTATTTGTGCACAGTATCTGTGGCAGTACATTCAATTAAAATTAAAGAAAAGGAAATAAATCTCAGCTGAAGCTCTGCCTGGATAAGTGCCCAAGCAGGAAGAAGAGTTGTATTGTCTGAACGATTTATGTTTCTGAGCAATTAATAAAACAGATTTTTCTGTTAATTTTGGACTTTTAGCTGGTAATTATGGAACATTTTGGGGTTGAGGAGCTGCCACTCTTATTGAAATAAATTTTCCACTCTAAACAAACAAGAGGCAAAAATAACACTGTATCTTATCAAATTTTTAAGGGGAGAAGTGTTTTGAAAAATTCATTGTTTCCCATCTATTCTGAGGTTTCTTTTGGTTTTATAAATATGGTTTAGAATACTTTAAAGTACACATACTTTGAAGTCCCTACCCATTGCCACAACATACAAAATAAATCCTAGCATAAAACTGAGTTCTCTTAGTGCACTTTTTTAAACAATAGTGGTCTGGTATGACAGAGCCTGGCATAGGCATTCTAGTTTTTCTACAAAATTTTTGCATTAACCTGGGCAAACCACACCACCTCTTAATGTGTCATTTGTGAGGGTAAGGTGGCATGGAAAGTCAATATAGCCCTTCCTTATCTTAGCAAAATGCTGAGAGGAGAAAATACAGAAAGTGGGTATGGCTTCACATATGGTTACAGCTATAGTAGTCAACTGAAGAAGATCAAGGTACAGGCCAAATGCTGGTCTGCAAGTCTCCATTCAACAGTAACATTCCCCAGCTATTACCACAGTCCCTAACACTGGTTTTGGCTTTGCTGTCTCGAACATTGCTGAGGAAGGGCTCAGGGGTAGCAAGGGCAGAGGCCTCTCTGCAGTGGTAGCTTGGCCGTGACAGTCCTGATTCATGGGAGAAGGGGAGCAGAGTTCCTTCTGGCTGGACATACACCATGCAGCACCAACTGGCCTCAAGACTGGACACCTGCCCCTGCCTGTTTTATTTACTATTATACACATAACCTGTAAAACCCTCTGATGAAGGGCCACGGCTTCTGGTTACAGACAATACAAAATTAGATTAATGGTGAGAGTCAAGCACATGCTGTTGTTTGTCAATTTGACCTGCAATTAGATCCACAGAGACAGTTTCTTGGCTGGAGTTTTCTGGACACAAACAGCATTTTGCAAATACTGACATAGCCTTTGCCAGGTTGGATTCTGTCAATGACCTGAAACCCAACAGCACAACTCCCTCTCTCTTGCAATGTATGTGCTGCTGCAAGGACCTCTTCCCTCAGTGTACTGCACACTGGTATGAGTCAGACAAGCCAGACAGACAAGAGGTCCTGCAGAGCTGCAATCCAAACCCATTGGACCAGGAAACTCATGAACTGTGAAACCACTTCTCTAGTAAACAATCCAAGGAACAGGCCATTGGAAGAACTTCTGGTGAAAGTAAGAGTTGTGTAACAAAGCACTCCCCAAACAGACGAAGAGGAAAACTGGTTCAAAAAATTCCTGATGGAAGATTGTGTCCTACTTAAATCAAAGCACTTTTGCAGTAATGTTTCTATCTGTAGATTTTACAAAAATAGTCTACTCATTCCTTTTGGATGTAGCTGAAACTTTTCATTTTGAGAAATTCAGAGCATTTTCTTTCACTGGTAGTGATAATGTGTTTTATTGCAGAGTATCTCAGAACTGACAGGCTGGGAGTTGCCTGAAGACAGCAACTGACTGACCATTCCTTTGCTTTTTAGGTACAATAGACTTAAAAAAAGCATCCGTGGAAGAATTTTGTCTAATCTAGCCTTACAAGGCCTTTCATTTTCTAAGTTTCATCCTGCTTACCAGTCAAGAAGTTATTCCTAATATCTAATATAAATTTACCACATAATTTTGAAAGTATTCTAGAGAAAATATCATCAAAGCATTTGATGTTATTGAAACAAGACATTTATTAAACAGATCACTTTTCTATTTCCTAAACAATTTTTCAGGATGTTTTTCACGAGCTGGATCACAGTCAGATGTCAGTTTGACATTAAGGGATAATCAGAATTTGCTGTAGAATAGTCACCCTCATTTCCAGTTCTGTGTTTTCTCTTCATGATTAAATGTGCAGGACTATCTCAGCGCACATCTGCAAATGTAAGGAGAGGCAATAGGGTGCTGCTTCACCTTTGTTTCAGCTGAAGAAAGCCTTGAGTAAGTATGTAAGCTTCTTAAGTATGACACAGGCTAAGCATGGAAGTGAGATCAGGAGGGACCACAAGAAGGGACTGTTACAATCATTGAAATATTCTTAAATCATGAAGATCTTATTACCATAACAAAAGTAGGGGCAGTGAGAACAGCAGGGAACTTTCTGCAAATAGACCTGAATCTCGGCATGGGAAGATTTGCTATTTATGTGCCTGCAATGTAGGACAAAGCTGCCTTTTCTTCTTGGAGTATCTCCTGGGAGTTCAACGTTTCCCAAATTAATGAAAATCGAGAGTTAAGTTAAATGACATAATAAAATCCAGACATTGATTTTTATGTTAGGAGTCATCTTTATGCAAAGCATAATGTATCATCTTAAATGTCACTCATTCAGTAGTACTACTATAATGCTATTCCTTGGTGATGGCCAGGAAAAAGTTATTCATGCATTCATCAACACTGTCTCTATGTCCTTTTTTTGTCTACTATGAAATCTGACTGTGAGAAATCTCAGATATTGGTTGAGAGAAAAACTGGGAGAGAGTTGCTACCAGAGCTGGATCAGTTGTGTGCTCCATTCCTGTGCTCTTCTGTGTGCTCACACGTGAGTCACCTCTAAAAATCAAGTAAAGCCAAACAGGGAGCTGTGGGGCCAGAACGCCAGAAAAAAAGGGGTTTGTAAGTGGCACCTCTAAACAATGCTGACAGAGGACTAGGCCTACAACCAGCAGCTCCCAGAGGTGTGTAAAAAGTTTGGAAACAATGTTTGCAATAATATGGAGGGCACTGAGCTCATGTCCCTTTCCTGGCTCCACATCAGCTCAAGGCATGGGTGAAGCAGACTCTGAGGGAAGAGTGCCATCTACCGAACCCCAGCCTTTCTCTGGGCTGCCCACCCAAATACAGCTCACTCAGCCTAGAAGCCCCACATGTTCCCAGCTGCAGCCTTCCCAGGCCATCAGAGACAGCCTTCCCCCTCTCTGGTCTTCCTTAAATACAATGTGAGCAGTAGAAGTGTATAGAAATATCACCAAGGTATAGAAACAGAAATCAAATTTCTCTTGTATTTTCTGCTTTACAAATAATTGCTTATTTATATAGCACGAAAAATAACAGCTAAGAATACCTGTAGTGCTTGGATTGTTCTGGGGGTGATTAACTCAGTTGTAAATGCCCATAGCTCTCAGCAGCACTGCAAAGGAATCATTCTTCATAAAGAAGAAGAAATTGATCTATTCTCTTCTAAGACTAGAAAGCGCTGCATCTACTGATCAGCATCCCTATTCATCAGAGCAGTAACCTGCTGCTACATTATCTGGGCCACAAGGGTGCTATGGTATTTTTCCATTCCATTATAATAAATTAGCTATTCTGCTATTAACGTGCTTCATATTTAAGAGAGACAGTCACCAGCTCCTAAAGAATCAGAGCCAGTCCTTTACATAAACTGTCCCAGGGCTCAATTAATTACTGCAGTGACCAAGTGTTTAAATGAAACTTCGTCTTCCAGATATGCCCCATCAACACAGAGTGGAATCAATAAGGCTCATTTCAAGCAATTTACCCACCATGTCTATATTCCAGGCAGCACTTGCATTCATCTGGATAGTATTAGTTTATCATATGTCTCTGACGTATTTTCCTGTCAAACCTTCCTGTTCCATGCTCCTACAGATGAATGAACAGTGTCAAAATAATTCCATTCTGTTTTATCTTTGCAAGAATTTCAGAGCGGCGGATGGAAGATGGGGGTAATTATCTAGGTCCATGAGGGCCATGGAACAAGGACAGCATCCTTTCTGATTGTCACAGACATACTTTAGTTAATACTCAGCCTTCAGCCAGATCACTCTGAATAAGAGAAAATGATAATTTACTGTATCATCCCAACAGCCTTTATGGTCCTTTGCTCAGCCAAGGAAATTGTCTCCTCAGAGTCTTTGTGTCACCAGAATGATACAGAAAAAAAAACACATTCCCTTTTGCTTCGCTACCTCATATAACAGTGAGGAATTCAGGAAAAGCAGTTGTAACTTGCCTAGATATCAATTTGTTATTGTTTATTTGCTTCAGCTCATTCCTTTATTCAGCAATTATAGAATATGCAGGAGATGAGGCAGCTGAAATCATCTTTATCAGCAGTTTTAATCTGAAGCAAAGGGGCATCAGGCAATGAAAGAGACAAACTGAAGTTTCTTAGCAGTCTGCTTGACTCACAAAGATCAGACTGAAGGAGATGTCTGTTCCCAAGTGACTATTTAAGAATTAACCTTTAAAGAGGGCATTTGTTAGATTGAAAAGAAATGAGAATTCATTACTTCTAAGGATGTGGCCCAGAATTGTTCCTATTCTCCTGGCGAGGCACTGCTCCCTTAAAGAGCCTTCCTTTCAGATGATTAGCTATAATTCAGTAGTACCAATACACTCAAACACACACTTCCTAACAAGAGTTGTCTCCTGCCTCCAATCCAGGCGTGACAGGCTGTCCTGCAGACTTAATACAATTGCAGCTGAGCAAAAAGCTCATTTGAATTTCAACAGCCTGTGGCCACAACAAGGAACAAGCAATTTCAGGTTTCCAGGAATTTCTGGATGAGAAGCATAATACAGCTGCATAATTACAGTACAGCAATATGTAAAATATACAACTAACCGAGTATTTTAAATTATGCTTGCAACTTAAACTGATGCACCCACTTCATATACAACTTGACTATCCAGGCTTGTATCAGTCAGATGGAACAGAAATGAAGAGAGCTGCTCCTGGCTGTAATAATGTTTCACTGCCACAGAGACACTGCTAAGAGGGTCTCCTTCCATTGCATTAATGTATGCATCCAATTACAGAGAGGCTTTTTGTTTGCTTGTTCCAGCTCTAGACTGTAATGCTATACTTGTGCTCACACTGTTGTGCTTATGTCTACTGCAGATGATAAAGCCTTTTTGGAAAGAGATACCAAATCCAGCTAGAAGAAAATGCTGCCTTCATATCTCAAGTAAGCATCTACATTGGACAGTTAAGGTTAGAGTCATCTAATTTTTTTTTTCCTGTAAAAATTCAAATGAGAAACTCTACAATCTTATTTTGGATGTTTTTCATGCTTCCTATTTTCTCTACTAGGAAAATAGATTTTTACTTCTTGAACTCCTTCACAAACCCCAGTATGCAAAGGTTTAATATTGACTTTGATCAGAATGCATTCAGTAACAGATCCTGGTCTTGCAAAGTGATCAGTGCAAAAACTTCCTTGTGCTTGTAGCAAAGACAAAAACCTCATTCAGAGGGAGATAGTTAAATCTTCTGCTTCTTTATTTTAGAAAACTAGTTCTTTTGTACTAGGAAACACAGGTGAATAAATGCATTTCCAGGATGTTTACTTCCTTATAATTTTTCATGGGAGGGAGCAGTGCCCCAAGTTTGTTTGATTTTCCTTGGCCTGTAATGAGACGTTTTCTAGACAAAATATTTCACCTCACAAAAAAGTGTGCTTAATTGAGAGATTTAGTGTTAAGAACCCTTTCTGTTTCTATGTTGGAGATATGAGGTGCAGAAATTCCCACAAATCTAACAATTATGGGCAAAAGAGGCAAGAAAACCTCATTAATTTCTTATCTAGAACTTGATCCAATGGCAAAAAGCGAATTAAAGAAATAAAGAGAAAGTCCATCCTGTGGAATGCTGAATACCCTTCTCTCCACTCTGTCCCCAGATGAAAAGGAGGCTCAGAAGCTCATACTTTTCATGATTTTCCTGCAGTTCGTGTGTGGAACATTTTAAAAAATAACATCTTTTGCACACTGGTTGTATCAGCCCAGAACCTTTCCTGAGAATGATATTCAGTCACAAAAAACAGTCACAAAACACCCACTGTTCAATACCTCCTAGACACAGTGGGGTGGACTAGGAATACCATGTCAGATCTAATTTTAAATGTGTCCAATTTTCTTTTCTCATATCATATTTTCTTGGGTATTTTTATGGGATTCTTTTACCTTTTGAGTTAATGCCCTGATTTTTAATTTGTTTTATTCTCATTAGGCTACATAAGAACTGATATAATCACATCATGATGTCAAGCACTTGCAAATAAATAAGTATGTATGGATGTCAAAAAACTGAATTATGTAAATTAGGATCAGTAAATTGTGAAAAGATATAATATTCTCCACACTGTGTCATGTACATCTTCTTCAAAAAAATTCTTTTCAAGCAATATTATGAGCTTGATAGAGCACAACACTTCCACTGGAACCATCATAGTTTAATTATATGGCAGCATATGTACTCCAAATATTTCTAAAATGGGTAGAATTTGCAATGTAAATGCAAATCAAAATAGCTACATGACCTGTGCAGTAGTCAGTTTTCCGAGCTATATAGCAATCCCATCCAGAAAACATCAAAAGGTTCTAAAGGGAGAAAAAAAAAAACAAGGAAAAAAGCAAACAAACAAACAAAAAGCCAAACTAAAAAAACCTCAATCACTTGAACATGTCATGCTGAAAGACCAGGACCCAGCACAAGAAGGGCCAAACATCATCAGCCCACACTCCTCATTTCCTCATTACTCTGAAGGGACTGGGCCACCTGCAGTCTGCATTGCACCGTGTCACATAACATCATTTGCTATTTTACAAGTCAGGAGGAATTTCAACCATCACGAATATGGATTTTAAAAATAGGGGACATTTTAGAAAGAAGCATGTACTGATTTTAACAGCAATGTTGAGATGTAATGGTTTTGGGAAACATTCTGAGCAGACCTTATTTTTTAATTTAGAAAAAGCAGTGAAGACTACAAAAGGTGTCAACAACCAGCATTTTTTTAAACGAAGGCATGTGCCTGACTTCATCTTTAAAGTAGATCTGTTTTTAGAAGGGATCTGAACACTCAGTTTTACCAACTTCAGCAAAGAAGCTGAGAATAGGCAAAGTAACCTACTACTCTGCAAAATGCAGGCCATTATACATCTTCTCTAAAAATCTAATTACACAAAAAGATCTTAGCTAATCAAACTCATACAGGAAGCGTGTTCAGAGTGACTCATGCCTTCCTCTGCGTTGTGCTGGCAGAAAATGGAGCTGGTGGAGGCAATGCCTTCCCTGTGTCAGTGCAATGCACTCATCTGGCAGCTGTGGTGGACTCCAGCCACCCCAAATTCTGGCAGGGGAACAGGCAGGGTGTGCCAGGACCAGGCTTTTTACAAGCCAGAGGAAGCACTGCAGCAAGAAAAGGTAATGATTTTCTACAGGGTACAAATCCTGTTACCAACATCACTTATCTTGGTACCCCTCTAGTTTGTTTTTCCTGACCAAAGTTAAATGCCTCATATAGCCATGCTCATTTTGACACAAGTTCTAAAAGGTATACGTTAGACTTGTATCTATAATAGATTAAAAAATGACCTTCATAACCAGATTATATTTGCTGTGATAAGCACAGTCCTCAATCATACAACTGCATATAAAATACCTAATGTTTCAAGAAGTAACATTTTTCAACATTAATTTAAACTTGCTAAAAATACAGTATACTTCCTGCAACTTCTCTCTATATGTCAGAAGAGTAATGAATGCTGTATTTATAGCAAAGATGATACTCCCATTAAATCTTTCAATCAACTAGGGACTGAGATAATTGGCAAAATTCTCTTCACTGCTATTTAGTCAGCTGGCTTTAAACCACAGTTAAACTTTACAACGGTGTTTCTCACCCACTCTAGTTTTATTTGATGTTATTATGTGTGTCAATCTTGAACAAGAAGATGCAGAGAGAATTGAGAAAGTTTTTGTTTACCTGCTCATTCTGAACCTCGTCAAGGTGGCAAGTATAAGAAATGGGGTGGGGTATCTACGAAAGAAAATATTAGTTATGACTGATAGAAAAGTCTTCAGTTACCATCACTGCACTATTTCCCATGTACCGTTGCACATAATAAAATACATCCCCGTGGCACAGGCACTCAACGTAGGGTCAGCTGTCTATGGAGAAGAGGATATCTGGAGATGCAGGACTGTGAAAGGACATTGCCTGGAAAAGAAGCACTTTTGGTCCCAATCAGCTGTGCTCAGGAGCTGACAAATGGGCGATGCCGAAATTTTAAACTTGTGCTATGCGGTTTACCAGGATTTTTTGTCTCTCATGACATATTTGCAGTGCAATCCATAGCAGTGTCAACACCTGTTTATTGGTAAATACCTTGCAGGACAAAGGGATTGGATAGACTTTTACAGCTGTAAATCATAAAAGGTACAAAAAGCGGTTCATAATTTTCCAGTGTTATTTTTATGGGCTATTTGACCTCCTGAAATGCAGCTGCTTGATCAGACATTTTTAGTCTAAACATTTCTGCAAATTATATGGGAAAGCATTCCATATTTTCACATAGCAGTGATTGTAGGAAAAAATATTACCCATTTTCCTCCAAAATGATGTGCAGAATGGGAACCATCTTACTTGGTTTTAGCCATCACAAATTTAGGCATTTACTTAAGGTATAGATTCACCCTATAAACTCCAGAAAGACTGGAGAACCTCCAGACAGAGATTCTCCATCCTAAAATAATTGGCAAAGATGACTAGTGCAGAGTGAGCTGATTTTCCCTATTAGGAGCACAAGTGGGAGGTAGGAAGATTTATATGCTGTTTAAGTATTTTCATAAGGTACAAATCTTCACCAAAAAAACTATTAAAAGAGGCCAGCTGGAAACATTCCCACTTAATATTTTAATATGGATTTCCCCAAGAGGAAATGTTTCACCGTCACTTAAGTAATTTGAAAACTGCTTGTTTGAAAAGAAACATGAGGAGGAAAAAAAGTGATTTTGCCGTGCTTTCCAACAATACAATTGTTAAGTAATGGGATAAAAAGCTTGACTGCACACACAGAGAGGAAGGCAGAGGCACAAATGTAGGAAGGAGAGTTCAAATTACACCTTGCAGATGGAAAAGCTCCCCACCCAGCTCCTCCAGGACTGCCACAGCAGCACCTCAGCATCATGGACTGGGGCATCCATCCCCATGAGGCAGTGGGAGCTGCTCTCCAGCTCACCCACCACACTGAGGGGGCCACTGCCCAGGGCAGGGGATGCACTGTGAGATACAGAGGAGGAGCATTTCAGGATTGTGTAGGACTGATTATGGGATGTTTAGGGCAGGAACCAGAGGTGGAGAAAGGGAAGGATCAAGGTGATTTAGGAAGGAGCACACACAGAAAGATAGAAAGAAGAGTAAGGGGATTAAAGGGATCAGTTGGTCTGCACACTCATGGCTGTGCCCTGCACCCCATTAGTGAAATGTGCCCTGTCCTCCTGCTAAACCTCTCTGTAACTCTCTTCCTAAGTGAGGGACTCTCTGGGGTGGGTGGCACTGGTGTGTGTGTCTCTGGGAGCGGGGTGGGAGAGTGCTAAGCAGAGCAGCTTCTGCATGAACTGTGGGGCTAAAAGCCCAGCTCCAGGAGGGAGGCCCAGTGGGTGTGCTGTGTGTCTGTGCCAGTGCAGGTGTGTAAGAGCATCTGTCCCAGCAGCTGGAATGAACCTGCAGCTTTGGGGGCTCCTACGTCCAAGGGCCACAAACAGGGGAGACTGGGACCCAGGGACAGCTTCTGGGTGTAAGAGCCCAGCTGCTGGAGACACTGTACATGTAGAGACATTCATCTCCACCAGCAGACCTCCACTCTGCTCAGACAGAGAGGGAAGTAGGGTGAGGGAACAGAATTAACATTTTCAGTGTTATTCAAGGAAGGTATTTCAACTAACTCCAACTGTGGATTTTTGCTTTAAAGAATATCTTCACACTGTTTTAAATGGGTTTTTCCTTCTGTTTTGAAGCACAGTATTCCCTAGGATACTAAAGATATGCTTCTATTTATTGCCTTTAGAAAAATTTACTGGTACAGATTCTAAAAGTATTTTCATCAAGAGCAGAAAATGTCTGAATGCCTTTCTGAAGCTACAAGTTTCAGAAGTAATTCAAACATCACGCGGAGGAAATTTTATGGCCTCAGTAACACAGTAGGACAGGTTAAACGATCATGATGTTCCCTTCTGGCCTTAAAATTTATTAAGTACCTCCCATTTTTTCTGTTGATAGGTTCAGTAATACTTTTCAACTGCACATCTCTCTGTGGATATTATATGGTAGCTGCATATAATTACTTCCATCTTAGAACACGAAAACTCAGATTCAGAGGAGTTAAGTGACACAATCATCATGCAAGAGTGCACTAGAACCTACATTAGACCTTAAATTTATTGAGTGGCCATTCTCTGTGCAGTCCATCAGCCTCCCAGCTTCTCCCTAGCTAGTTAATTCCAGTGTTCCTTTTTTCCTCTCTTCAGAAAAATAGCAGCAATATCACCTTATTATTTCTATTGATCTATAAACTGCTGTCAACGGTGATTTCAGCTCGTGGAATTTCTTCAGCTATTTCTAAGCAAGCTACCGTGGGCAGCATTAGCCGTGGTGTAGCAGCAGTAACAGGGAGTTAATTGCAAAATAATTACCTTAGCATTTAAAAGACACAGTTTGCATTCTCTGCTGCCATACCTGGTACAGAGGCATGAGACCTGTACCAAGTACCTGCAGCAAAGCCAGCAGAGGCTTTCAGGCTGCATTCGAGCTGTAACTACACACATTACAACGTACAGGTACCCCAAGTGCAGCTGTGAAGATCCACTGCAGGTTTTCATATTTCATGTGCACCTGTTATATATAATGGGGAGTTTGTGGATTTTTCTGGATATACGATCATAACTTACATATGCACCAATCTTATCTTTGATTGTTATTCTGGGTAAAGTTAAACATAACAAAATAATTATTACAATGGTCTTTGTAATAAATTGTAGAGAGCAAAAACTTAGATTTTTGAAGTTTGAAATATAAATTAAATTGGATATTAATACTTAATTAGGCTAATAAAAAATTGAAGAACAATTTTTACAGCACATTTAATAAATAGATTTCATGTGTAAACTGTCTGGAGCAACTTAAAAACACATCAAATGGAAATGCCCTGAGGTGGCTCGAGTTTCTCCTCTCTAGCTGAATTCAAGAGCTGATAACAATGACCTGTTTTCCACATCAGCTCTGCCCCTTTCTCCATTTTACTCCATACCTGCAGAACTTTTAGGGAGAGATGATAGGATAATGTACACAGAATTGATAGCACTACACAGGTGAGAGTAAGAACCATGGGCAGCTCCTTCAGTGAGCTCTCCCAGCAGCAGCCTGCTAGCAGTGCCTGAGTAAAGACGTAGAAATCAAAAGAACATACAATAGAGAAAATACACTAAAGAAGTTGCCTTCTTGGTAGCAATACCAAATGTGAAGGGCATCTGCCCCCAGAAAATGTATTCATCACAGACAGAGCCATGGACTGTGTGACATGCAGCAGCTGTAAAAATGTCTTTCCATCCTGCAGGTAGGAGATTGTACATCACTGTTTTGTACATAAACCTGGGGTGCTCTGCAGCCTGCCTCAGTCCTACCAGGCATCTTCTATCCTGCTAAGAGCCAGACAGCAAACCTAATCACCAACCTTCCTAACCCCACCCAGTCCTTCACTCTTGTTTTGATCCTTCTCTATTTCATAACAGTTGTGCATGCTCAGAAGTGCCTTTATAGCAGAAATAAGTGTCTTTTATCTCATTGGGAAATTGTATGTAGATGAACAGGCATTTGATTTCTGTCTCAATCCTCCAGAGAAACAAAATGCTTAGAGGTGGTCACAGATGGGACTAACATTACACAACTTTGTAACGACCAGTGCCAGCCTAATAATTTATACATAACATCCTTTACTATATCCCTGCTCAGATGTCTCTTTTCCAAGGTCAAAAGTGCTAAGTTACTTGTCTCTTGTTACACAGAAATCACTCCCTGCCTCTGTTTTGTTAAGTTTTTTTTATGAGGAGCCTTAGGATTTTTTTTTCTATGTGTTTCATATTATATACTCTGCTAATGTTATTCTGAGATCTTTTTAGTATATACCTATATATTTGCCATGGACAGAAAAAGGAACACATACTGATTTCAATAATCACAGCAAATCCCTTATATTTTGCATTTAGCTTTGCTGTTTTACTTTGGCTTTTCTTATATATTTTTTTCCTTATATGTGCTATTGTTTTTCTTTTTAGTCCAGGATCATTAGCTTCCACTGGAGGGTACTGATCTGTAAGGGGAACTTGTTTTGCCATTCTCAGGTACAGAACTCATTCAGAAGAGTCAAGGAGCTGTTTTCTTTCACCCAGAAGAGAGAAATTACATAATACAACTGCTTAACTTCAGTTAACTGCAGTTTTTCTAGATTCCTAGTTCTGTTCTGTCCTAGGTCCTAATTACTGATCTTAAAAACTGAGGAAAGGAAAAGGATGGCTTTTGCTATTATCTCCATCTTTCACTATATGATATGCTTAATTTATGGACATGTGGTACTCAGATATATGAGACAAGGAGAAAAATTCAGGTTAGAAGAGGAGGAAAGAAGATTCTAGGTTTTTAATACAGTATTTAAATATTTTATATATATTGCAATTTTTTCCTTTTATTGAAGCAAGCTTTGGCTCTATAAATTAATGATTCTGTGAAGGATTAGTGTGAAAAAATTTTGCATTTAAACTCAGTTTTCATATCTGTATCAATATCAGTTGATGGCAAATTAGACTAAAGAATTGCATTGAAGTGATTCAGAGGAAGGACGGAGAGGAATGGCGAAAAAAGGATTTTGGCAAGCCCTAAATGCTTGGGAAGACAGATAGCATACCTGACAGAATTCACACAGGTCTCAGCATAGAAACTTTGGTTGCCTTTTGTGGCCAGGATTTTTTGCCAGTTATCTCCTCCTGTACCCACAGGGGGAAAAAAAAAAAAATCTTCAGTATTAACATATTTGTTGAATGAGGCACATAATTGTGTCTTTCACTGTACTCCTTTCCTCATAAGGCACATAATCTATTCTCAGATTTCCCAGCTGAATGCAGGCCTGAGCTTGTGGAAAGGATTACAGAATTTTATTTGAATACAAGCTAGTAGTTTTGTTTTGTGCCCAGTACGATTACTGAAATCACAATGTGTTCCTTTTTATGTATGGAACAGATTTATACCAGCATATACAGAAAAGGCTTTCTCTGCCATTGGCAGTGAAGAATATCATCTGGAGCATCTCCTAAGGCCCCACTGTTGAGGTACACCTGCTATTACATGTTATAGTCTTTCTCCACTGCTATAAAACACAAGGTCTATATTTTCATATGTGCTTGAACTAATGATAGATGAGTCATATTCCAAATTACTGTTGTGGAAAGCCAACCCTCAGGCACCAACCCATTTTCATGCAAGCATGCCAAAATGAGATTATATCTTAGAGCCAAACCGCGATTAAAAAAGCCCTTAAAAACACTAATAATTTTGACTTAATCAATGATTATTGCTCTTTTAAAATGGAGTTTAGAATTTGTGCAGTGGCTTTGATTTTCCCTTTTTGTTAAATCAAGCACTGTTTTTGCCAGAATGGAAAATCTGTCACATTACAATAACACTTCAAGTGCATAAGTACAGTCTAAAAATTGAGCAAGTGTAGCTTTAACATGAGGATGGGAATTAATTGTTCTTTTGCTGTAATATCTGGGGAAGCTGAAGGCAATTCACATTTCTGTGTGCCACCACAATAGTTTCAACCAAACAAATCATCCTTCTAGCCTCATTTCCAAGGCTGTATAAAACCCCTGAGTATGACAAGTCATGCAGCAGAATTCAAGTGAAGATGGTACTGAAAGATGAGATTCGTGGAAGAATCATTTATTTCAGAAATTATATATTGGTAGGGTGGATTTAACTCAACAGGAAATTCCACAAGAAGACATATCTATAGAAATCTCTCTTTCTTTTGTCATGCCTTTTAATTAAGTTTAAAGTCTTGCATGGCTCAAAGTAATGCACACAAAATAAGTAATCAGGCAGCTGCAAATACAATAGAGGGAAAGAAAGGATGTTATATGTTGCTAAACAAAGATGTGAAATTTGCTGGATGGAGGAGAAAATAGAAAGAACAGAAATATTACAACCCAACAGGATTCCTGATTTTACATTCTTCTTCTCTTCTCCTTTCATTCTGCTAGCAGATGGGATAGATGCCAGAGATACATCAAACTGTCCAAGTATAATTTAAGTAGTCAGGGAACAGATGTTCACAACAGTTTCTGGTCAGTGCAGGGATTTTACTACCTGCCCACAAGCTTCTACCCACTGTGAAAACTGTATTTCTGGAAGATGTACCGTATCAGTTTATATCAAAATACATGTATTCTGCAAGGTTGAATGACCCTAATCGACTACCAGTGTAATACAATATCTCCTCCTTTCCTCTCATCCTGCCCTTCTCCAAGACTGGATAGAAGTCACTTACCCTGGCCAATATTATATAGCGGACTTCAAACGCTCAAATACTTTAGGAATTTGACTTTGAATGTTGGTGACTTCCTACAGTGTGAACAGGTGGGAGAATGCTGGAAACTAAAGGTGAGCAACAGTTCTCCTTCCTTTCTCCCTTGTACATGCATCGAAGGTCACTACTTTAATCCACACTTTCAAAGGAAGAAGACTGTGCCAGCTCCAGAAATCTACCAAAACTTTTTCCTTTTTTCATTTTTCCACAAAAAGTAAGAAAAATTGTAATTTATCAAAGTTGATCATCAAGGTGTATTGATTCTTTTCATTTAAGAGGGAAAGGTAGCTAAATACATTGATGGGATTGAACATAACAGGATTTATATACAGAAAGCAATATATTGACATGACTAGAACTGGTAACAGAAAGAAAAAAACAAACCTAAAAAGGGTGACTGGAAAAAAAAATGCCAGTTCATGAATCAAATATATGACTTCAGCAACAAAAGACTTACTGTTCATTAGGGTTAAACTCAAACAGCAACATCTGTAACCCACATATACATACTTCAGCTAATTTTTATGTAGGTCAGCACCAGTGGAATAGCTGTACAGTGGTTCTTTGTATCTGAAGTTTTTCCCAGCTTCCCTAGAGCTCACTCCAAGAATGTGCTATCATGGAAGCACTGCCAGCAAAATCCAAGAAAGGCAAGTTAAGCTAGCTGTGGTTTTTCTAAACATGCCACAGTATTCTTGTGGCCTTGGCCTTCACTGCAGAAGGTAAAATTCAAATCTCCATCATCACAATATCCATGCTGTGTTTGGGGATATATTTGACTTGTTTAAAACATTTTCTTTAAGGAGAAAAATGGTTTTGGACTAATTCTGGTAGAACTTCTAGAAGACAAGATTTCACATTTCCTTCAGTAAGAAAAGGATCAAGACATTGTATGCTATGATGCATGTAAGAATCACACCACAGAGATCTCAAAGGAAATGAAAAGGAATATCCTGAGACCAAAGGGTACACAGCAGTTTTTATCTAAGCTACCATTACAATGTTAACTGCAGTAAATCTCAGAAGCAAGGACTCATTGGCTGGGACGCAGTGGGAAATGTAAGTGCTGCATACAAAATTATTATTTTTCTTTATTTTAACTTCCAGTCTGTGATCCTGATTTGCTCAGAGCTTTGTTTTTAAAAGTTAAGTTCCATTCAAATAAAACAAAACATTACTGATTTTGAAAACTTCCTGGTCCCTTTGAAGAGCTGACTTGGAGCCAGTCTGAGTATATTTATCTTACATTTATGGCCTGCTTTGTGGCACCATCTCAGCCAAGAAAATGCAAACAAGCAAAGACTAATAACCTACTGTCTTAGTTTAGGAACAGTATGCTTATCAAATTGCATACAAGTGGAAGATCTCTATTCTAAGTCCTCTGTTTTAAGGAGAAGGACAATATAATGTTGCCTTATGTCATTAGGTCTACATGGAACATATGTTCCTTCATGTCTAGGAGATCCTTTAAAATAGTCCAGAAACAAGTGGTCTGGTGGGATCTCCAAGCACTATTTTATCATACTCTGTGAAGAAATAATCACAGTAAATAAAGCTTTCGCTATTTTTCCACTGTCATAAAAGCAACAATGAGAAACTATTCTTTCTCTGTTTAAATCAAAGTTCCTGAAGTGAATTGGGGGAAAAAAAATGCAGAACACTGTGCAAGATCCTTCCTTCCCTGGTTAAAATGCAGTAACACTCAGATGTTGTGTAAATGGTTCTACACCATCTGGCAGCTATAAAGGGAAAAACAAACCATCATTTGCAGGTTACTGTACTTCTCACATTTTAATAATGTACCACAGTGTACTCATTGTCATAACACACAGCACAATGTACAAAATATTTAAAGTGCAGTATGTTCCCTCTCATTCATATTTATGCTACATAGCTCAGGAATGCACTTACATGGTATGCCATTGCTATTCTGTCTGTTGCCTGGCTGTGTGGATTACATGGGATATATGAGAGACAGTGCATTGTACAGAAATTACGTACTTTCCACAATGCAGCCTTGCACTGCACCACGGATGATAATCACAGCAATTCCTTCTTCCATCATGCCGATACGGGGGCCCTGTCACCACCTCACAGCCTGCTCCAGCACTCCCACAGACTGAAGCCTATCCAGCAACTGTTCCCAGTTCTGCATCCCTGCAGAACTGCACAGACATCAACAGCCAGCTCCTTCAGCACTTGGCCAAACTCTGGGTCTAATAAGAATCAACAGATTCATTTAGGATGAGAACTGTGAGAGAACCCTGCATCCATTCACCTGCTTTAGCGATGCTGAACGTAGCCCCAGCACACCTGCTCCTATATTTTTCACCATTCAGACATGGGGAGACATGTTTCTCCATTTGCCTTGCTTGATTATGGTGGTCACTGGAAGCACCAGTATCTGGGGAAAGAAGCCAGAAAGGAAGCAACCAAGACTTTGCAGGGTCTCATGTTTGCAGCTTCCTAGGTTATTTTTGAAGCCAGCCAGAATGGCAACACAGTCCTCTATTTCTTTGCAAGTTCAGAGTTCCACTGACAGAAATTTAGAGAAAGCAAGTAAGGGGCATTGCTCATAGCCTAGGAAAAGTGACAAGAAGGATCTTTCCAGGACTTGGTACATATAGTCTTAGAAATGAGATGGTAGCAAATTATTCCTCACAACCACTTTCAGCAGCTCTCACATTTTTATAAATCACAGTCTCTATCAAATGTAGCTAAATTGGGGTAAAACACATGAAGATTTCTGTCTTCCTGGTTGACATCCAGTAGACCTCTTTTTTCCTAAGGAAGGCATCATTAAACTTACACAGCCAGACAACTTAGCATGTGTCATCCAGTCTGGGATAACTTTCCATACATATCTTCTCAGCCCACACCAAGGCAATTAGCTATTTTAACCTTCTTTCTCTGAAAGTTTACATTATGGAAATGTCTTGCTCTACCAATTGGAGAAATACACTTAATATCGTCTTCCCCAGCACATTCTTATGCCTTCTGTTATCACAGTTTTTCTCTCATCTTTCACTCCTGTACTAAATGCAAACTTCATGCCTACTCCTGCTCTTTCCTCATCCGCTATCCATCCTACGCCCCCTCCTTCAGTTCAGTAGGGTTTTTCCTTCATTATATGTGCATGCTACCAGCAGGCTCAGCCACAGAGTGAAGCTGGCATCTCACAAGGTCCTGCCTCTGCCTTCTGTACATCTTCATAGCATTGAGAAATAAATTATCTTGTTAGTTACATTATTATATTATAAGTTCACAAGTAAATCTTATTATAAAAGTGTAATGATACAATAAGATATTTTATTCATGCATTTAGCCCTCACTCTCTGACACTTAATTATATCTACTGCTGCATAGTGATCTGAAACATTAATTTGAAAAAAATCAACTAAAATCCTCCATAATAGACTCATTTCCTGCCCTGCTCTTAGGGTTCTCTTTTAACATATACTGAAATTACTTAAAACATGTCCAGTGAACCTTAGAAGAGCTTGATGGTAATGGAAAAAAAAAAAAAAAAAAAGAAAGACTGTACAGGGGGTGTTTTTTAAGAACTGCAGAGAGAATCAAACCTGAACTTGTGTATAAGATGAAGTTTTGCAAGGACTGAAATGGGATCTTCCCTAACAAGAGCAAAATAACACCCATGCATCTGCTCCACCACAGTACAGTGAGCACATAATCAGAGTGTTATGCTGTTGCACACTGCAGCTGAGGCTGCTTCCCAGCTTTTCATGGTGCTTTGGCCCAGAGACCTTGGTTCCCATGAAGACATGCACACATGTCCATGCTGGCCAAGGAAGCTGTAGTGTGAGCTGGACACTGCGCACCATGGAGCCCTGAGCACTCCTGGCATACAGCAGATAATCCAGTTTTTTCCTTTAAGGCAACCAGCATTCAGCCGGCATTTAGATGCCCTAGAACTCCCCACCACCACGCTATGGATATCCCCAGAGATGTCTTAGGTCTTGAAAGCAAAAGTAATAGGTTATTCCCCCTGCTCTGCAAGTGTGCACCCCTTTTCTCATGGTAGGAGGTGATGGGGCAGCCAGTGACTGCAAAGAGAGTCAGGGCCAGACATCTTGCAAGTAAATCAGACCTGAGGTTAGACTGTGGAAGTAAAAGACCCATTCGATGCTCCCCAAGAACTCTAACAGGCTGACTCCACCACAGCCCTGAAGATACTCCAGGACAGAGAGTTTGATATATTCATTGGAGCACTATTTTAGGGATATTATTTAGAAGCACTATTTAGATGCACCGAAGTCCTGTTGCACAGCTCTTCTCCCACATGCCTCCCTGCATCACTGAACCATCCCAGTCTGCATCCTAAAAGAGCCCCAAAAGTGCTTGGAGATGTAATGGCTACAGAGACAGACCTGCATGGAGTTAGAGCTTGAAGGGGGAGGCAAGTAATTGAATCTTCAAATCTTAACGTAAAAAATATTCTAAAATTGAGAAAAAAATTATAGTTTCCAAACTACCTGTAAATTGTGTTCCTGACACAGTGATCTCAAAGCAAATAATCTTCTCTCATGCTGAAAACAAGTCTGACCCTGCACACTTTCAGTAAGGAGCCCACAGACAATAGAATAGGGACACTTTCATTTTCTTAATGTGAACAATACAAAGCACCTCATGATGCTTTGAGCATCACCCATCCTCTTTAACTAAGCAAGGTGACAATTTTCCCATCTAGTGTAAAGGAAATTGGAAGAAAAAAGGCTGAACCTCTCCTTGTGGTGATAAATAAGTCTAAGAAAATTCCAGTAAAGTTGCTGCACAAAATATAAAGGAGAGCTTAAGAGACTTTGGCACTCAGTTTTTGCTGAACATCAGCTGGAAGCTAATGACTAACTTTTCTGCACTCCTTCAAAAATCCTTCTGAAAACTATATTCACTTCATCACCTCAGTAAAATTTTGTCTTCTGCTTGCATATCACAAATCCCATCAAACTTGGGACTTGCCACTTTAAACAGAAGACTTACTATCAGTAAACATGTCTTTTCAAGCCTTACTCTAGCATGATTCTATTCATCAGTAATAAACTCTGAGCATAAATCTTTTTTACTGCTGTACTTCTCTCTGTGTCAAAAAATCACATATAGATTTGGTACAAGCAACTCCAACTTCCTCAGAAAGTTTAGGAGGCAAACTCTGCAATGACAGAACATTGCAAGTTATAGGCAACTATAAAAACATTTGAGTGACAAAATATGCCTGTTTGCAATTCAGGGAGAGTATCAAGACAGTAATTCATGCTAGAGTTTTCAGAATAACTAAACCTCAATAGCTGGGACAAAAGATTAAAAAAAAAAAAAATCAGATCTCACTAAGACACCAAAGGAAGTGACCAGGTTTTAATACAAAGAGAGTCCACAAGTTGTCTACTAGGACCTCAGCATTTTTTCAAACTCCAACTCTAATTGTGATCAACTCTACTAAAAATTTAAAAATTAGCACATGCATTATTTTCAAGGTCTGTTCCCTAAGGACATTACAACAAAATTCTGGAAAAGATGATATGAAGAGTAAAGCAGTTCAAAATCATGGCTTGACCCACATGTCCATACTGCTTAACCAAAAGCTTGGGTGCAAATTTACCATATGGTACTTAAGTCATCTGCAGAAGACATACTCTAAGTCACAACTGTCTCCTTCAGTTAGTAATATTTAGGCAGTAAGCATAAAAATGTTGCTGCAATGTTATGAATGGTTTAAGGTTCCTATAATGGTTTACCTCAGACGCTTTCTGAAAGTCACTTATCTCCTGGCTGGGAATAGGTGTAAATTAATCTTTTCATCTAGGAATAAATAATTCCTTCATAGTACAGTCTTCCTCTGATTTTGCAGTGATTCTTTCTTCCCTGATGTTGTTTTAAGAAGTATCTACCTTGAATTAAGGAGTAAACAACCCATTCTGAAATTGTTATTTCAGCTCAAGAAAAATGATTGGGTCAGTTCCTTGTAGTCAAACTTTTAACTTAGACAATCATTAAGGACCAACTAGTTCCAATGCAGTTCTGAAAAAAGTCCTTAAAAATACATATATGAATATAACCTAAATTCCACCAATAATATGGAGAAAGAATTTTTTACAGTAATCATGATACTATTTTTAGACAATTATATAAAACACATTTGGTTTTTAAATTGACAGGTCTGAAGAACATATGCATGAAAAGCTTTTTTGTTTGGTAACCAAGAAACAAGTTTCAATAATAACGTAACAACTCAAAAATATACAATATTATCCTCAGTAATTGGCAAAACCAATACCTTACTGCATGACCTACAGTATCTGTTCCTAGGGGAACAGTAAATTGACTCTACTTCAGAACAGGGAACCGTGGTAAACAGAACCTTAAACTTTTCTAGAACTTCATTTGTCATGTATGATTTATCATTATTTTTTCATTTTAAAATGCAAGTGTCACTTGTTGGTTTCATCTTCTGTAGAAAGCAAATTTTTTTGATGAAGGTCAACTGTATGATTTGGGTAAAAAAGGCAGACTGGTCATGATAGTTCACTTAAATGGAGAACCATCCTACATGAGTGCCATTAACAGTATCCTTCCTGATGGCAGAGTTTCTTAATGCAGTGACCCAAGAAGGGAAATGCTCTCTCTCTGAGTTTTACCTCAGGCATACTGAAATATAAGTTAAAGTGTAGACGACTAAATACAAGGGATTTTTCAGCCTTCCTTGCACAGAAAAAAACACACTCTAGAGAAGACAGATTTTAATTTGCTTTGCCAATTATATTATAACACCTAGAATTTTCCCTTCCCCTTAACCATGCCTTACCCTATTAAGCACTCGTTGTGTTAAATACTGCTGATAGATAGAGGCCCCAGTGGACTGCAGCTCAATTGGAAAAAATGAGTGAGAAGGAACGGAGTAAGGAGGCTGGGAAAATCCCATGGTTATTATGTTAGACTATTAACATGAAAGAATTTGTTACATGTACACAAGGGATGAGGCAAGGCCCATGAATAAATGGCCTTTCTTTGGGAACTTCTTTATGAGATTCATATATGGAGCACTTTGTCTGTAAAAGTGATTGGACTAGTGGAAAGTGGTGCTGTTGTCAAAAATGGGGTGCCTGCACAGGAAAAATTATGAAGAAGCTATGAAACTCCTACAGGACAAGAACCAGTAATGTACCTGGACTGCAGTTTAAGGTTCAGTTCTGATACTGACATTACCATCTTCTGTAAAAGAGAATAAAGCCACAAAATTTCTAGTTTTTGTAGGAAAAAAAGGTAAATATTTCATAAGAAATTAATGTCATGGAATCTCTTTGCTTTTGCAGAGTACTCAGGGAGATTCACATTCCACCACAGCTATCATACTTCCATAAAAGCCCATTGGGTAGCACCAATTTTTACACAGACCGTGTTCTGAGCAGAGCTAGCACAGATCTGCATTATTCAAATATGCCTGACATGCAGAGCAGCCACATGTGATGTAAATCATATTTAACAAGAAACCTAAAGAACTCTGCTCCCTCTCTGCCCCAAAATTCTCTTGAATGGAAAAATCTGATGATCTCCGAAGTGTCAGTCTCTTGTTTTCACATGGTATTAAATCAATCTCTCTCTAATGCCTTGTGCTACTCAATTTGTTTCCAGTAATGTAGTTTTTTACCCTCTTTTCCTACATAAGTGAAAGTTTTATTATATTATTTAATCACTACATAGAAATCTCTGAGATTAAACTGCTAGTAATTCAACCACACATCTTTAGACCTTTCGTGTCTCTTTTAAAAGTGACCTGTCTCCTCTGCACAACAGAGCTTGCAAGATGAGTTTAAGAGTCCACATCAAAAAGAGGTAGCAGTAAAATGGAAGATTGATGCATATAAAAAAAGACTGAAGCAGCTACTGGTTTATATTTTATTTCCATACTTAAATCTCTTCTGCACTAAAAGTTGCTAAATCTTTTCCCTTGATCATGATTTGTGAACTATTCACTTATCAGTTACACAGATTTATTCATAATTCCAGAGGAAACTGAACTGTCCATACACTATGGTCATGCTTCAGTCTTCTGAACTGCAATTAATTTTTTTATACATGTTAAGAGATCCTTCTGGGTAACCACAGGAGTGGCATGGGTCAGTGCTCAGTCCTGAGGTGAGCTGAGACCCTGGAGCCCTATGTCGGGTGTTCCAGTAGGGTCTGAGGTGAGGGTGGTCAAGGGTTCCTCAAGGATCCCTGATACTAATAATTTCCAAGGCTTTTCTCCACTCAGGAGTAGCATATTATCTACCACAAGTGTACATGTGAAACTTGTTCTGTGTTGAGTCATCTTTCACCCTAAAAAGGTCACTCCCTGTGAAAACTGAAATTCATGAAGCTACCTAAGGCATTCTGTGAACAGTTTGGGCCGTCTCTTTTCCTTTCTCATGTCCTTCCTCTTGTTCTCCTCCCTACACACAACTCCCAAACATGGAATATTCTGCCAAGCATGGTAGAAGCTGAAATATTAAATTCACTTTGAATTATTCAAAGAAACAGGAAAGACTAAATCCACTTCCACCTCCAGATCAGTTGCTCAGCTGCTTAACCTGCATTTACAAAAGTGGGGAGACAGTGCTGAGACACAAAATGGTGCATGGAGCCACAGTGACCCATTCCAGGCAACCTCTTGGGCCTTGGTTTCAGTGCTGGCAGCAGTGGGAACAAGAGGAGGGGAAGAGCAAAGTATAAAATTGCTGAAGTGGTGTAACAAGTCTCTTTGGCAACAGTTAGTGACTGTCTGGCAGAATTAACAAGAATCAATCATGCGGTAAGTTCATTGGAAAAAGAAAATGAGAATAACAAGGGACAAGCTAAACAGTAGCTCAATAAGGTGGAAAGGCAGATTCTCAACAGACTGGTGAGAAGCAGTTGATGGAGGATATTACAGCCACTGAGGCAGAATTATGACAAGTAATTAAGCATAGGGGCATTGTCATAAGGTGGGTTTGAGCTGGGAAAGCACTGCATGTTCAAATGTGGGAATGGCTCTGGTCAATGCTTATTCCAGCAGAGCTCAGCAAGAAGATAATCAGAACTATCAGGATGCAAGAAAGAGTCTGATTAACCTCTGGGTGGGTGGATAGATATATTTTTTAACCACTGTGCCATGTATGGACCTGCTGCCTTGCAATAGAACATAGCTCAGTAGGGCTCATAACCTCTAAAAGCAGAAGGACTTTCATATCTATATTTCTGTGTCTTAACATGAAAAAAATTTTTTACCTGCCCCATACAACATAATTACATGATCTTATATCAATGTTTCACCCTGTTTCATCCACAATAGTCTCATCTGCTTCAAGAACGTAATCATAAAACTCTTAAAGGTATATATCCAAAGGATAACTTCATCCATTCATTAGTAAGGAAACAAAAGGAAGATAGTATATAACCTAATAGCAAAATAGGGATTCCAACTTCTGTTTACCTGCATTTAAAATGTTTGATTGTTTTAATAACAGACTCACTGGCAAACTTCTAATTTGGATCTATTATCTTCCTCATTAGAATTCCAGTGGCAGGGTGAGCACATGGGCTGCTTATTATACAGGAGTTCATTATCAAAATCTAGCACAGATTGATTATCAATAAAGTGTTTTTCATTTCCTTAGAACTCTCATCACATCACTCCTTTTTATTTATTATCCTTCCCCCTCTCATTTTTTTTATCTAATCAGCCTATGTTGAATCAGCTGCTAAATATTCAAGAGCAAATGGTTTCTTCAGCCTCATAACCATTACAAGTCGGTAGGAGATATCCTTCAGACCAAATGTGTTATTGTTCTGCTTAAGATCCAGCTCTCCTTTCATTTTTAAATCCTTATACATCAGGAGTGTAATGATACCAAATAACGACAAAACGCTTTTCAGTTAGATATAGAAAACACACTTCAAACAAAGAACTTACCCTTCTGACCTAGAAAGTCGGAGTGTGGACACGAACACTGGAACCCTCACCAACTGGGGAGATCAAGGACTGCCCTCCCTGAATTTCTGCTGGGAGAGAGGTGGGGGGACTGAGAAGCAACCCAGGCAAGCTGGAACCCCCCAGCTATAGCTCAACTAGATGACTGAGGTTGAGTTGCACACAGCTGATTAACAAGGGTGTGTTAAGAAACAACACAAGGCAGCTGAAGCTCCTGCTCATCTGCAATCAGTGAAATGGAAATAAGCCTCTGCCAGGGCTGTGATTGGTAAGAAACAACGTGAAATTGTGGGCAATATGTAGACACCCTCATTGTACCTAAAAGTTACCAAAGGCCATATCAATAAATTTTAGAAAGAGGAAGTGCTGGGCACTCTTTTGAGTGGAAAAGAGGGAAAATAATTCAGGAGGCTTAAAGGAAGACCACAGATCACCCTGGGATACTAAACCACAGAAATACTTCATTCATCACCTGTTTGGGCTGAAAGTACCAGAGGGAACTGAGATGACTGGAAAATTTTACTAGCTCTGGTAAAGTTCATTTCTATGACAAGGCAGTTACATTCTTTGAGTCTTAGTACTAGTACGTGGAGATAAAATAAGAGATATCTATCTCCACCTACAAGCTAAAGAGGAAAAAACCTAATTTCTGCTCTATGATTTCTATCTCAGATGTTCTTATTTACCTGAAGTGTAGTACAGCATGCAGCATATTACTCTGAACTTTTCTGGTTTAGTCTTGCAACTAATGAGACTCAAAACTAATAATGACTTAACTAATAATGTTCCATGAACTGCTCAAAGCATACCCTCATTAACAAGCTGACTATGGTCCCTCAGGCATTTGGGAAAGAATATTTCAAGGGGCTTTGAGATGAACTCTCCAGAGTTTCCCAGCAGGCCCATGACATGCTGAGATGGCCGGTTTTGTGGGATCCTGCTGTGCCAACTGGGCTATCCTTGGCTGGGGGAAGGTGGTGGCTCTGCTGCCTGGAGACTGTGGCACTGGGAAGCCTTCTCTCTGCAGCTGAGGCAGATAATGCTCAGTTTCAACTCATAAGTGACCTTTCAAAGTGAATGGAGGAACAGTATCAGAGCACTGGCTCCAAACAGGACAACCACATCCGAACTGGAGCGGCACTGCAGCACTTGGCTGATTTCCTGCTGGAGTTTCTCATCTGCTTGAAAGGAACACGCCATATGTTTTACCCACAAAAGGCCCCTACATATCCCATTCTCAAGCATTTTTTCATAACTGAGGGAAAGAAAAATCTGTAAAGATTGTAAAGTACCCAAAAAACGTAAGTGACACTGTATCCATGGTATTCATTTAAGAGAAGTTCCTTAGCAAGTGGCATCTTGGTGATTCTCTCATCCCAAAGGCAGAGGTTTTAAGGAAACAAAACTATTGCCTAGCTAAAGGCTATCTAAAACTTTCTATCTAAACCTGTCTTTTCAAGTCTATCTTTCTAAAGCGACTGTCTCAGTTCACTGCCTCACCACTGAGCTTTACTTAGAAATAACCCTGCAACCTTGTCCTGTATGTTCTCATGCTGTAGATCTACATAAATAATTTTCCTTTACATTTGGATAGCTGTTCTTTTTCTTCTTGTATCTTGGACCACAAATCCAGACAGAGTGGGTGAAAGACTCAACTTAGTGCTCTTAGGAGAAATTTAGGAGTAACATATAAATATAAAAACTGGGAGAGGAAGCATCCTGCTCCAGAAAAGTTGCATAAAGTGAAACACCATTTTTTTCAGTTGTTTGGTTTATCTGTAGGTAGAACAGGAAAGCTTTTTTGTAAGCAGATGTTTTCTTAGCATTGAAGAAAGCTTCTCATATAATATGCAAATAACCAACACAGTATTTTTTAGCCAAAATGTTAAAATGATAAAATTTTACCAGCATAAAATAAAACTGCACAATAAAAGGCCATAGGTAATTCATACTAACTGAAATAAGAACAGTAAACTTTATAAACTAAAGCCTGAGGGCTCAAACTGATCAATGCTGGAAGCCAAAGAGGATTTATATCCTCTTATATAATATTTTATTCCTGTCTAGATATCCTGTGAGCCTTTTCTGCCCTCTTTGACAAGCTAGTAGGCTTGATGAATCATTGTTTGTTTTCTGATTTGGCAATTCCCATGTTCTTATAAAGAAAATAACGTATGACAAGGTCAAGAATATGAACACAATTATAAAGGAAGCTTGACAGATCAGATAAAACTTCTGGGGTATTAAGAGAAAAAAGTAAATAAGGAGTTTGAGAACAGACATTAGTGAGCATAGTAGGAACACAAGCAAAAAAAGACAGCTTCAGTACTGGAAAGGCACAGCAGTCAGTTATTTGTCAGCAATAAGAAAAAAGAGGGGAGAAGTAAGCATTGTTACCTGGTTGCAAACTAAACCAGGAATGGTAGAGTATACAATCATTGTTGGCATTTTTTTTAACTAGACCAAATTTAAATGAAAGAGGAAAAAAAAAAAAAAAAAGAGGAATCAAATTCTGAGCTAGCATAATTGCAAATAAATCAAAATTGATGTCAGCCCACCTACAGGGCATGTTCCCTGCGAGGATCAGGTCTGGATAGACTGCAATTGGTGTTCAAAAATGTGTGCAAGCCAAGGGCACAGAGCTTGTCAGGAAATGAAAGACCGAGATGAGTAGATTCAGAATGAAGAAAAATAATCAGAAACAGCAGATCAGGTTTCAGGTAAGCAAAGAAAAGAAAGTCTTCTTGAATGAAAAGCAATTTACAAGTGAACATAAGATAAGAAAAAGATGATCTGAGGAACATCAAGTCTTTGGAGCAAGAGGGGGAAAGTTCAATAAAAATTAAATTCTTTTGATATAAATTATGGGAAATATGAAAGGATTTGGGGTGATAGTGAGAGATGGGCATACAAGAAGAAGGTGTAGAGGAGAGAGAAGAGCTGAGGTAGAAAGATAATGGTATAACAGTCCAGATGCTGCGGGTGGGACTGTGATGAATAGCATCTGTTTAATTTTCTGTTTTGCAGTTAGCAGTTTTTATGTTCCTTTTAAAAATAAGTGGCTAATAGCAGGTAAGAAGACTGCTTGTCCACCTTGCCTTGACTACTTTGCCACTGGGCTTTGGCAGTAGAGGAATGTTTTACAGACGGGGCAGTTGCTTCTTTTCTGACAGCAACTGAACTTGCTCAGCGGGGAAAAGGTGAAGGAGAGCAGAGCTTGGCATCTGGGAAGGGACAGACTTGGCAGGCAGGGAACTGCTAAGGTGGAGAAACAGCTGGGGGAGACACATAGTCCAGAGCTAAAGAAAAGGGAATTTTCTGAGGTATTTGGTGGGATTCTGGAAGCTGATCCAAATCAGCAGGCTATTTAAATGTTCTAGACTAAAAACAGGCCTGGAAAGAAAGCCATGCCCAGCCCAGTAGGAAATGAAGGTTGGTAGTATTTTGTTTTCAGCTCCTTATGTGTTTCTCACTTGAAAAAAAAAATACTTACTGTTCTGTTCTAATTAAAAAATAAAGTTAGAAGTTGAATGTACTCTGATACATTTTGCAGTAGCCACTTTAAGAAACAGAGGCAGACTGTGGCTTCACTTCAGGGTGAGGATATATTCAGCTCAGTCCCAGCACAGACATTTTTGGGCATCTTGCGTAATATCCTTTTTGTTTCTCCTTCAGTCCAAAGTTCCTGATATATAGACAATATTTAGTCAGTGTATGGCAATAAACCCTTGCTTAATTCTGGAAATTGCACATGTCCATATAAATAAAAAGAAACTACCTTTGTGTGTCCCTTAAAAATTTGTCCAGTTTCTCTCATTTGATACTTCTGCAAAAGCTTCTGCATTAACAAAAATACCCTAG
The DNA here is from genome assembly GCA_013400175.1 of Phainopepla nitens. Classification (NCBI taxonomy): domain Eukaryota; kingdom Metazoa; phylum Chordata; class Aves; order Passeriformes; family Bombycillidae; genus Phainopepla; species Phainopepla nitens. Next base: position 294,877 of record VXBQ01001271.1, on the reverse strand, counting down.
GTTTTAGATGTGGTATAATAAAATGCTAGTGCTAGTGTGGGTATGTACAAAACAGGAATATATGAGAAAATGAAGTGCCTCAGAGAACAGGTTAAATTTTAAGAAGGGAGAGGGAGCACTGTAGGTGGAGTGGCTATAACTCTGTTGCTTCTGCCAGTTGGAAGTGATGATTCCTGCAGGCACACAACACTGTCAGCAGTGAAAACAGGGAGAAAAGAGGATGTGTAATGAGCTTACCGTGTGTCCTTCCATTCTGAAAATCTGAATGAAGACCTGCTGCCTTCTTCAAGCTCCTCCATAAGACCACTGAGCTTGGCTCTGAGCTGTAAGTTTCCTGAGGACTCCATTCTCTTTAGCAGCAAGAGATAAAAAAGGGTTAATTCCATATCCTAATGAGAGCTACTGGTAGCATGCACATCCTGGCTTATGGACCTGCAGCAATGGTCAGTGAGAACACCTTGTCAGTGAGAATGCCTCTCTGGTCAAATGCAAAAGGTACATGAATCATGATTTGGTTGCATTATTAGAGACTGCACTATGAAACCTGAACTGCATTTGTGAGACTACAACAATGCACTTTCTCAAAACCCAAGATAGGTATTCACGAACTCATCATCACAACAGTGATGCCTACAGTTAAGCTGATAACTGCTACTGAGGTGGGCAAAAACACAGGATGCTGAAATATTGTGGTGTGATTTAGCCAACCACATATGTGAAACAACTAGAGGTTTTTTTCTGTACTGAAACACATTGCAGGCACTTCTTAACCTATATCCTTGTGGTAGAGTTCAACCTGTTCAGTAACAAAACTATTTAAGGAAGGAAAGCTGATATTTATTTCATGAGATCACAGTGCAATACCACTGCTTCAATGCCTCTGGCTCTGTTTTGGTGGATGTTGTTTAGGAAAGAGTTCTGATAAGTAGGCTGAAGAAATGCAGCATATTAATATGTTAAGAAAAGTGACATATTGAATTATGTGTACATTGCATTAGCTGACACTATCTCCATATCACCAGGCAGTGTGTCATGCCTGCTTTGAGAATTTTTTTAGTTGATCAGTTATAAACAAAGGGAGTAAAATTTTTAAAAGGTGTACCTGTATTGCACCAATAAAACAGGCAATTTTGTGCCTAACAGGCCATACAAATGCACTCTCATGCTCTTGAGGATTTTCTGAGCACAAACATTATTATGGACCTAACTGAGATTGAAGTGACAAATGGTACAGCCTGAAGCCATGTTATCTATTTATAATAATAATCTTTCCCTCTTGAAAGCTGTATCCAACCCATTATACGATTTCAAGGTAAAATTAAAGAAACGTGTTTCCTGAAATGGAGTTTGGGTCGATCCAGCCAGAGTTGGCTGGATGAAGGATAGTTTCAATCCTTTATTTCAGTCTGAATTTGCAGGGAAACACCATACTTTGAACCCAAGACCTGTGCAACTGGAGAATGGAATAAAGAAGCTATAATAAATTGTGTTACTCTATTAAGGGCTAAGAATCTTTCAAGCAGCTGCAGCTAGTGCCTCACTTTTTAATTATGTAAGATACCATCTTTAAACAGAGAAAAGCTTTGCTCATGACTTGTCCTTCTGTCACAAAAATGTGTATTATTGCTGAATTCAAAGGCATTCTTTTTCATGACCCATTTCAGGCCAGAAGTTCACACGTGCTTTAAGCTGGCATTTACCAGCACTGACCCTAAGAAAATTGCCCTGATGACCTCCTCCACTTCTGCTGACTTCCTCCACTTCTCCTGCCTGCTGTTGCATTTCTCCACCCTGGCACAAAGGTATCTGCAGCTGAGTGGCAGACTGGGGCAGGGAACTGAAGCAAGCACAATCTGAACTGGGAGAGGGGACAAAATGCTCATTACATTATTGCATGAGAAATTTAAGCACAAGGATGAAGGCAACGAACTAAGAAGATCAGGCAGAAGCTGCTGGGGAAGGGGGTGCAGCAAGGTTGGTGCTCTGAGCACCAGTGCCAGCTCCTGGAAGTTAGTGTGTGATAATCCTGCTCTTGCCAGTGACATTCAGCACCCTTCTCCTTCCCTTCACCGAGGAATCTTCAGATGCTGAGAGGAGTAGACTAGACATAACCCTAAATATGTAAATGTGTGCCTCGAGCATTTCTTAATTCAGTTATAGATACTTCTAAAACTATAGGAAATCTGTAGTTTACATCCTATAGAGTTTTCATTTGCACACTGAAAACAAGTTTATTTGCTTTAGAGTCGTCAAAGCAAAATGTCAGTTACTTGTGTTAGATTCATGTTAACTCTGTCCTAGGACTTTCTTTTTTGCTCTTCTGCAAGGGTAATTGTGACATGATAATACAACTTTGGTCCAATCTAAGAGATGTGTGCAGTGTAAGTATGAGGTATGCTGTATCCTATGCTTCCAAATGGAAAGTAATTAAACATCCTGAATTACAGTTTGTTCAGAAAAAGCATCATATAATTTCTCTGTGGGCAATATTCCACATTTTGTCTCCCATTCCAGCACACCAGAGCAACAGCTCTGCTTGGGAATTGCATATCTAAGGAGGTAAAGCAGAATTTCTAAACACTATTTTAATAAGTGTTCTATTTTGCATGATTTTCTTTTTTAATGGATATGAGTTCAGAAAAGAGCATCTCATTTTTCTATGAGATAAAATAGGAGTGGGAGCAAATACTCATCAAAAGCTGATAGGTCATGACATGCCTGGTTTGGAGTGGGTATTACCTAAGGAGAAAAGCTTTTGCTTCTCTAGGAGGGAAAAGGAAAAATATTCAGTGGAATAGAAAACCTGCATGATGATTTCATTATGTCAGGTCAGCGATCCAATCTGATGGACTAGGACAGTTAGTACCAGCAAATCTTCTGGCTGAACATGCAAAGGAGGAGGTTACTCACCCTTCCAGGCTTATTAAAAAAGACTGCAGGCATCATGGATCCTTTTAAGGACAGTTAAAGACGGCAGTTGTCTTTGCTGGTCACATATAGTTAGGTGACTTGTTGCCTGGAAACACAATCCCAGTGGTTTATACACTATAAAGAGTCAATTAAAAAGCTGTCTTTGTTCCAAATTTTAGGTATTATCTTATTTTCAGCTTTTGCCTCCTATAAGGCAACCGCTCTACATTTTGTAAATTAGCCATAATAGACATTACACTGATGAAATCCTTTCATAAAAGTAACCCTAAGTAAAAATAAGTCATGGTAGGAATGAGTACTTGAAAAAGCACAACTAACTTGGAAGTGGTGTAAAGGACTCAGCATCCTTTTTTCCATCCTTTCTTGATTGACTGAATAACAGAAAGGTGTGGGATAAAGTAAAGATCACTTTAAAGTGCCCAAGAGGTAAAAGTGAGGAAAATAAAATAGCAGTGGAAAGCTATTAAGGGAGCTGGCTGCAGGCAGCACACTTGTGTTTGCATAAGGGCTGTCCTTCAGACAGACTCATCAGCATGCTTGGCCCTTTATAGAACATCAGAGACTCCGAGGCTCAATTTAAAATAAAACCTGATCAAACACTGTATGTAATCTATGCCTACCCTGAAGTGAACGGAAATACTCTTGAGGAGTGAGCTATGTGCTGCTTCTGAATTACAAACACCTCAGCCCAGATTACAAAGAGACAAGGTGCTCAGTCTCACAGCCCCATTTTAGGAACTTGGCTCCCTATCTGAAGAGATGCCTCAAGAAAGGATCACAAAATAAACCTGCTGAAGGGGAAGCTGCTTATCGAGCCCAGAGGAGACAGAACAGGTTTTTCCCTTTTTTTTTTTCTTCCTGTTCTTCTTCCTTTCCATCTCCTCCCATCTGGAGGAATCTGTCTGAGATACTCACTGCCCAAGGGTAAATCTTTCTTCCCTGAAAGTAGCAGGCTTTCATGCAGTTGCATGGTATTCAACCCATCTAAGATGCAGGCTGTTTCATTCCCTTCATCTCTGCATATTTTGAAACTGGAATTTCAGAACTACCTCCCTGGAGGAGACTGAACTGCTGGCCAGGCTGAGGACAGGCTGTAAGGACTTAAAGAGCAAAGTAGCCTGTCTCAAACACTGATCCGCAGAAGGATCTTGCCATAAGAAAAGCCACCACAGCAGGTACTTGAAATAAGCCCAGAGGAGAGGAATTTGCAATAGGAAGGTGCTAATTCCCAGTCTGGCAAGGCGAGATCTGGTTCGCACATCCTGGTTAATGTATCCAGACAAAAATTCCCACTGTGGCAAACTGTGAGGAAGGAGGCAACTACTCATACACATATCACCCAAGTTATAGGGACAGCAGGTGTAACCACCCAGAACTTGGGCTGTATAAAGGTGGTTCTCACAGAAGAACAACTCCAGGGCCCCCACCACTGAGAAGCCCAGGGTGAAGAAGGATGTCACTGGATCCATGGGTGGTGCTTATCTTCTGCTTGATGTCTCTCTCCCCACCTTGCCACCCTTCTCTGTTTCTTTCCATCTTTCTACATCACTGTTAAATAAAATCCATATTACTGACCTTGGCATGTGGTCTCATTTGCACCTTACTTCAGGCAGAGGCACCTCTCACTAACCAAATCATAGCACCGGCTCTCGCCCTTGTCAAAGTCATGGAGCAGTCCTGGCTGAAAAACCAACCAAGGCACAAAGAAAGCTCCCAGCAATGAAATTGGATTGCTACCTACACCACAAGGAAACGTGTCGGGGAGGGGACCTCTGGCATTTCTGATCCCAGTGTAACATTTTACAACCTAGCTAGCATTTTACTCAGATACTGTGTAATATATCAACAGTCCTCAGAAGAAGAGTGCAACTCAGAATTTTCCTTTCCCTTCTTTCAAGTGAGGATCTCAATTTCTAATCCAGGAGCCAGGCTGAGAGCATGTCTAATACACCAAATATCCATGCTGAGACAGATGGCACAGCATCCACTTTGTGAAACGTGAAAGCACTCAGGTGTAACACAGATGCCAAACTGCTCGATATTGTCAAATATCAGGCATCTGCGAGCATGCACAGAGGCGAAGTTCCATGTTTCTGTAGTACACAGGGTTATGCAGCAGCTGAGCAAAATGCTTTGGGATTTAGTCATCAAACAGTATTTACGTCTTTCATAGCAATATAGGATTTGATCTTCAAACCCGTGAGTGGGATTATTGTTTGATACTTTGTCACTGGCCCATCTGGAGCTTGCCGTTATAGCTTCCTCCGGGAGGAACCATTTTCAACATGTGGAATCTGCCACCAGAAAAGAATTAAGCTCATTTAATTTGCAGGATTGGAAATCAGTCTACAGGACTGTGTTTTGTGCGGAATGGGTAGGTGTGGTACAGCTTCCAAAGTAGCAGATAAGTCTGCAAACTAATTGCAATATAGGGAAATGAATTAGTAGCTATTATCTTATTATCTGGCTTATTATGCACTCCAGACCAAAGTCCCAAATGCATTTGTATATTCTCTCACACAGTACTGCCACATTTTATGTCCCAGACATGGATTCCCTTTCCACAGGAGGAAATGGGTACCTTGGTCTGGTACTGTTGCAGTGCTGCAGTGCTGGAGTATGGAGAGAGGTCAACAAAAAAGAAACGCTGAACTGAAACCTTTATCTGAATTTTGTGCAAAGCAGGTCTGAAAACATTTCTTAGGGTGAGGTACTCATATCAGTCTTAATATACAGGCCTTTCATCTATGGGTTTGGAGTTTTTTGTGTGTGCATGTTTGTATTTAATACAATAAATTCAGGTGGGAAGGGACCTAGACAAACCTCCTCAGAACAGTGTCAGCTCTTAGATAAGAACCAGGTTACTCAGGGCTTTATCTAGCTGAGTTTTGAAATACTAAAAGGATAAAGACTGCACATATTCTGTGGGCAACCCAGCACATAGCTTCACTGTCTCCACAGAGAAAAAGGTTTTCCTTCCTTCCCTTTCCTCCTTTCCTTTCCCGTCTGAACATTCCTGTTTCAGCTGCTGCCTGGTGTCTCTCACCCTCTGTCCATTTCCTGCTGGGCCTGGCTCCACCTCCTCAATGACTTCCTGCAGGTGCCTGGAGTGGCTCTTTGGCCCACCAGAAGCTGTTCCTGCTCCAGGCCAAACAACCCCAGCTCCCTCTGCCTCTCCTCACAGGGCAAGTGCTCCAGTCCCCACCACCATGGTGGCCCTCAGCTGAACTCATTCGTGGTTATGAGTCTCTGCCTGGGGCTGGGGACAAAAAACCTTTTCCTCTCTTTTCCACAACACTTCCACCAGATGTGACAAATGCTCAGGAAATAGAAAACTCCTCTTCAGTGCCTTCTTCCCCCTTTGTGGGGTCAGCTCCCAAGCCACTTCTCTGTGCTCCTTATCTAGATGCCTGGGGCTAGGATGGGAAGGTGTGTGCTCTGCAGGTACAGCTGGCCCATACAGCTGGGGATGGAATGATTGAGCCACTGTTCCAAGTTTTTATCTCCAAGCTGTTTGAGAAAGAGAGAAGGAAGGTGAGTTTTTTCCTTTTGCACTTCTTTGTTTTAGTTTAACAGCTGCTTCATTCAGTTGAACTTTATCATTTCTCACCCAGAGTGATTTTGAAAGTCCCAGCTTCTCCAGCTGTTTTGCATGGCTGTGAGCCTTAAGTTTCCTTGTAAAGATGAACTTCATTTTCCAGCTATTGATCTTACCTTCTAAATTTTTCATTCTCTTTTTGAAGCTTCAGCCAAATAGAAATGTTCCTGCCACTGACTGATTTTCTCACATGAAAATTAAACTCAGTGTATAGTGGTATGTGAAGGTAATGAAATCACATCATCATCTGAGAAAAATCAAAGCCTTTACCAAGTAGTTTTTATGAATTTTTCTCTGTTTTCCTGTACAATGGAAAGCCATAGTCTCTCTTGGCCTAAGTGGGGCACTACTCAGATGATAAAAGTGTTCTGATTCCATATAAGATTCATAATGATTCTGTTTACTCTCATAGATTCACTTTCAGCAGATTAATGGTTGTTTTCTTTTTAGAGAAGATGATTCAATAATAATACTTCTGGGTAAGAAAGAAAAACTTACCGGATAGAATTGCTAATGTTTAGGTGAAATATTGTACAAGACAGAAATGTAAATTAATGCCACATACACATACCTGAAATGCCTAAAATTCAGCTGAATTTTTCGTACATTTACTCCTCTATGAATGTGGGGAAATTAGTTAGAGTAAGGTGGTGATCATTAGTCAACTATCAGATTATCAACTATCTTGTGGGTCCAGGCTTCCTGGACCCACAAGACTATGTAATTAAATTTTCTCCTATTTTTAATCAGTGTAACCCTAATTAAAAATTCATAAACCAGCCTACTGACCAAACTACTGCATGTAAATTGTTTCTGTGCACAGCACCTCAGTTGCAGGAAGGGTATTTGTCATAGAAACGGAGTGACAAGCAAGAATTAGGAAAAAAAATCCAGAAAATATTTGTTCTGAGTTCTATTTTACCACAGTTGGAAGAGCTCTTACTTATTGAAGGAAAGCCATAGTCAGACAGACTTTTTAGGCATCTAGTCTAAGCTCTGAAGCTTGATCTAGTACCTCCTGGAGGCAGATGTTTCAGTGTCCCCATAGTCACCAAGTAGCCCCTGAGATCTATACCATGGTATCTGCCTATCTATCTATCTATCTATCTATCTATCTATCTATCTATCTATCTATCTATCTATCTATCTATCTATCTATCTATCTATCTTTATATTTATATATCAGGAGATACTTCTCGGAATGCAGCTCAAACCAGCAGAAGCCGAGCAGTGGCAAACAGCTCAGGCACAGTGATGGGACGCTCCTGAAGCCTGCCACTGTCAGAGCATGGACCTTGTGGTGTCCCAAGAGCGTTGGGCTGCAGGACATGCTCAGCACTTGTAAAGCCTGGCCCACAGTTGTGGAAGGATGCAGTGGCACCTCATGGTTTCCAGAGCCTGGCAAGGAGGAGCAGTGGCTGCCAGCCCAGACAGGTGTCAGAGGGCTGACACTGTTCTCCTGCTGGGTCTGCCCGCCTGGGCCAGCTGTGGGGCATGGGAGGACCAGGCACTGCCCTGCAGCTGCAGAGGGAGAGTGTGTAACTTGGCCTGAGCAGCGGAGGGACTGGGGGACATAGTGGGGCATAAATCAGGCTCTGGTCCTCAAAGTAAGATGGATGCAAGAGCCATATGGATGGCTCCAGATATAAAATTTCCCTGTGTGTTCTCAACTAGCAGGACTTCTCTATCACCCTCTGGATTTCAGTTTCAGCTATCAGTTTTACATGGAAGTCACTCAGATACCCCAGGGATGGAAAACAGTTTAAAGCAAGCAAACAATTACACTTCCTCCACTCCTAAGCCTGGTAATCACTGCAAATGTTAATACAGCTGTTAATTCCCCATTTCATAATGAAAATGCCTGTCTCAAAACCTGTCTGACTTTTATCTGTAAGCAATGATACTACAATGGTCTGGCCATCCTTTGATCTTAGATACAATGAGACTTTGAAAAGCAGCAGACTGTCCATTCCAGCCTCAGAAGTCTCCTCTCTGATCACAGTGTTCCTGTCAGAACAACCCTACTTTTATGCTGCACATGCAAACAAAGGTCCTGCCTTCTTTCCTCGCCTCTTCATATCTTTCATGACCTATTTCTCAACAAAACTTTGCTCTTTTCGGAATGGTAGCTAAGAAAAATTTGCATTTTTCCTTCATTTCTTGTTTTTTTTTCTTTTCCTTTTGATGCCATTAGTGACGCACTGAACTCAGGACTCTGCTCTCAGCACTCCCTTCCTCCCTCTGGCTCAGTTTGTGCCACCCCTCCCCACCTTCCTGTGCTCCTTCCTCTTTATGCTATTTGGTTTATGAACTCAGTGAATGTAACTGTTCTGTTTAGGGGAAAAAAGATCACCTTTTCTTTTGATCCACTGCCAGTGCTCATTGTACTACCTCTTATTCCATTTCTTCTACAAAAGTCATTGTTAAATCCTTTTTTCAAAAGTATATGCTTTTTTTTTGATTCAAAAATCACTACTTCAGTGCCTTTTGAGAACTCTTTTATCAGTGCTGATACATTTTGTCAACTCCCACCACATTTTCGATCTCCGTTTCCCTCAGTATGATCCCTGAAGAGTTATATTTGTCTTACTTCTCTTCCCCTCAGTGCACATTTCACATAGGTTCCCATGTTACAAACAGCACAGTTACTATAATTCTTCATATTTTTGGACAAACCACACATTTTACTTTCTGAACATTAGTACACTGAAATTTGTTTCATGCCTGCCATTCCAATTCATAAAGGTTGTAATTTTTTGTTCTGCAGAAACAAGTTATCCTGCAAGTAGTTGCATTCACCCTCCACTAATCTTTGAACACAGTTTAGAGTTTTCCTTGTCTAAAAAATGCCTGTGTTGTGATTTTCCTCATGTTTGTGACATATTTACTCTCCAAACTGAAGAACCAGCATCTTTCTGACCCATAACTTATTTTTGTACCATTGTCCCAAGCCACTTAGAACTCAGCTTTTGTGTATACTAAGCCTAACAGTGCATTGGAGCACTTAAACATTGACTTACTGTTCAGCACAGGTGCAATCTGCCCCAGCTGTAAGCATCTGCTCATGTATTTAAATATAGGTATGAAATTAAGTACTCAGGTGGATCAGAGTTTATGGGTTCAGTTGCAGAGTTGAGCCTTTGTTTTCCTGTGACATCCTGGGGTGCTGCTCGGTGCAGAACCACATCCATGCAGCACTGAGTTCTCAAGAGTCAGATCTAAAGTGCTACATTTTTTGTAACACTAATGTGGGGGAATTTTGTGCCTTCTGTGTCTTCCAGTGCTGACATTTAATTTCAGTTAAACCAAATATAATGCTGGCAGCCACACCCATCTCCCAGTCACCACATTACCAAGTAGCTGTCTATAGATGTATCAAGTCATTTTACCAGTCCTCTGAATAATTCCCCCATGCTCTTCAACCATCACCTCAGACACTCCCCAAATTAAACTAGATTTCTTACACTACTGTTGCAATAACTTTAACATACATCCTAGATTGCTTTTCAGGAAAATGATCTGTTCCATGTAGCACAGGAGGAAATACAGCCTGATATATGAATTTGGAAATGAATAGAGTCCAAGTAATTATAAAACCTGATACTGGAATATATTATAGTTATGAAAAGCATACCAGAGAAATTGGAATAAATTGAAAACTTATAGGAGAGAGGATATTAAAAGAACAGTACAGTGCAGGGATCAAATTTACTCGTGAATATCTGAGCAAACTCAAAAGTGGTAGTGCTGCACATGCTAAATGGTTAAGAGAATTTTAACACAAAATAATTGTGTCTCTCCTACAAAGCTCTCTCATTTTCTGCTTACAAAAGCAGATGATTAGTGTCCATTGAATCAGCGTCCCTTGAATATCAACTTTTTCCCGTGCAAACTTGGCAAGGAGTGATTGAGTTTCAGTAAGAAAGCCGTAACCCAGGCTTTCTTGCACATTTATATTATATAGTTGCTTTTCCTATGTAGATAATTTATGCAAAATTCATGAGGAATTCATATTTTCCACTCTGGGTCAAGATATTAATTTACCTTCTAAAGTATGTTCCCCTACTGAAAATGCAAAATACAAAAGCAAATCATACAAAAAAGACCTACTTATTCTCTCTCTATTTCAAAAAAGCCACTGTCTTGCAGAGAATAAGTACCATATACTGAATGTAATCTTCAGAAGTATGTGTTTGGTTTTATAGCACCTTCAGAACAACTGGAAATTGAATAAGACATTTCAATTAAAAAAATATTCTGGAAACTGATTGCTTAAGAGCAAGTTTTGGCTGGCATTTTTTTAATCTTTTATAAATTACTAAAAGGAATGGAAGATGAGACATGTTTTGCAGATTTAAATAATTAAGACAGATTGGCTAAGGGGAATGGATTACTACCACTGGTGCCTAAAACTCCCAAGTGATGTGACTGCTCCAGCCATGCACAGTTGCTTCGTGTTACCCTGGAGTTACTGAAGTTACTCAGGTTTCCACCAGTTAAATATCCCAACATTTGGAGATTTTTTTACATCAGGAAGTTAGAAGCTTGACTTGACATCTGACTCCAGAAAAATATGAAACAACTTCAGTATTGCAAGAGCCTGCACTGGTTCCCTCCAGGGATGAGTCCCGAGCAGCAGCAAGAGTGACTATGAGCTGCTTTAAAAGTTTCATAAAATTCAGATGAGAGCTTGGGCACAGAGCTCACAACTGAGTTAGGAGAGATAAGGACCTGAAAATCTCTTTTGTGGACTTTTTGGACATGCTCCAAACATACATGGTGTGAGCAGGCTCACAGGTTTAAAGCCAGACAGATGCTGAGACATTTGTGGGCCTGAGGACTGCAACAATCCTTTGGAAAGAGCTGTGATGTTCAGTGAAACAGCCGTAGTGGCCCAGCACCTGCCCGGCTCGCAGAGATTGCAAGGCCAGCTGAAGAAGCTTGTTAAGAAATGCTTCCAGCAAAACTAAACAGAAAATATCATTGTAAGGGAAAAAAAGCAAACACTTCAAACGCAGCCTAAAATGATTATTCTGCAAATAAGTGCTGCCTTCAATCTCAGTAGAAATACCTGTTAGCATGAAGCCAGCTGTGGAGGAGAACAGTGCATGCTTTAACTTGTAAAGCAAGGAGAGAGAACCTTTGGGGACACACACCAGAGCAGCACAGCACAGCATGTGAGAAATCTGCTCCCCTGTCTACTTCCCCCATGATATCCCCACAAAACCTTCCTCTGTGTCTCAGGGGACAGCTCAGCCTCACAGGGACCAGCTGTGGAGAGAAGGGTCCTCAGTCTCCCCTTGGCATTCCCTTGCCCTCATGCCCAGATTTCCCAGAGCTGGCAACACCCACAGCACAGTACAGCGCAGCAAGGCACAACGTGTGGGCACCTGCCTGGCACATCTCCCAGGCCCCAGCTACCTTCTTCAGCACCCAGCTTCAGAAACAAAAAGGAGAACTCAGTTGTCCATGGTAGAGACCCATTTAGGGAATGTTTTGCCAAGTTTCTTTGAAAACAAAACAATTATGTAAATGCAAACCAGCCAGCCGGTATAACAAATTTCTTCTTCCCTCACAGCCACTTTCATTCCTCAGTTCAGGGAGCAGCAGGACGTAAAAACAGACGGGGTCCTCTGGAGGGAGCCAGGATTTGGAGTTTGTGGTGTCTTTGAAACACTGTGCTGGCTCCAGCTCCTCCTAGCTGTCCCTCTGGAAACTCAGGAGAGGAGGATGCCATGGGCCTTCCCCTGTGTGCAGGCGATGCTGCTGAAGGGCTGGGACACCCCAGACCTGGCTCTGTCAGCCCCTCTGCTCGTGTCCAAAGGAAGGGTTCTCAGCCCTGTCAGCCTTCTGCAGTGGCTGTGTGGCGCTTCTCCGCTGCCGTCACAAAGCAGCTCTGTCTTCTCCTGAGTACTGCCCACCACAGGAGGCACCCTAGCGCTACTCTGCATTCTAATGGATCGGGATTGTACTGATGTTGTACTTCCTCTCCTCAAATGGTTTCCTTTGTGAAACTGCCAGGAACAAAGGTTGAACTTTGTTAAGTGTTGCCAAATCCAGTAGCTTGGCAGAGGAGAGGCTACCACTGCTCCCTGTTCCCAGGGCCATCCCAAAGGGACCTGAAGGTCATGCTGCCTACTGAGAATCCATGGGCTCCAGGGACCATTTACACCAAGTTTCCAGTTCCTCCAGTTGCCAACTCCCAGAGTCTCTGGACTCTTCAGTGCCCATTCCAGAGTGAGGGCTGTTTGCCTGACTGGGCTACTGGAGCTTGCCCTCTTGCCTACCCTTCTACCTACCGTGTTCTTCACATGTCTGTGAGATGATCTTTTAATCCCATCATTTAAAAACTCATTTTAGTATCTCCACGTTGTGCTGAAATGAGAAGTTTTACTATGGAAACTATAATTTGGTGGGTATTTAAATTTTACTGGTATTCATGTGATCAGTAAAAATATGTATCTTTTAAGAATATCCTCATATTTCCACACCATAAACATAACTTGCTTCAGATGGGCTGAGATTTATCACAAAGGACTAAGGAAAAGATCATGCTGTTTCTACAGCTGCTGCCTTATGTCTCTGTTTTCCTCTAATGCCTGGCCATATACCCCCCAAACTAGAAAAAGCTTCTCTTGTTGAGCAACTAAAAATCTTGGGAGTGAGATATAGAAAGACACTTTGAGACATTTCCAGATTATTCTTATATTTCCATTTAGTAGGTCACTTACAAAGAAAAGAATATAAATTATTAATGGAAGAATAGATCTCTTTTTTTTCTTTATCACTCCCACTGGGCCCTGATCAATGGAGTTACACCAGAGATGAACTGTACCACAAGCAGGTTTTTTTACAGTCTACTTTGTACTAATCAAAATGCATAAGCAACTTGCTAATCAAATTATTTCAGAAGTTGCGTCCTAGTGTTTAGTGATTGTTCTAACTCATTACTGCCAGGGCAGAATCAACTTTCAGATTCTTTCCTTTTTTGCCATTCTGAAAGTGTATGCACTTCTACAACAGAGAGAAAAAGAATAATGTTCATGTATTCACAGTAGAGATTTTGTGTCATCAAATGTTACCTATTCATGCTGGCATATGTTATTGCTCTTAAATAATCAGACTTCCAATTTGTGCCAGTAAAAGTATTACCATGATTATTGGGGAAACATATTTTGGAGATAAAGACCCACTCTGAAAGGCCAAACTGTAGCTTTCAAAGTACTGATCTCAGTAGGACTTAACTTAGGTCCAGTAACAAAATTTCTGGAAAATTCAAGTGAAAAGAGGATCTGTCTTTTTGATATTACACATCTCTTTTTCCATTCCATCTCTATAGTTAAAAATATCGAGTTTGCTTCCAGTTATCTTTTATTAAGCTTGTGTAATAATTTGGGCTTTTTAATTACAGAAATAAAAATATAAAAAGCAATTTGAAACACACAATGATTCTTTCTGCCACCAGAGGTGGAAGATAATTACCACCAGAGTAAAGTATTATTTGTAAAAGACATCAGGAGAGGAACAGCTTTTCACAGTCACAAGTGGCAATTATACACTAACCTCTCCAGGAGTCTCCATGGCCACTGAAGGCTATCAATGCTTCTGTGAAAAATTCCCTTGTTAATGTATTTCAGCATCTCTTGTTAGCACTAAAATAGGTTATAACCTGTTAACAAAATAAAACACTAGAAAAACACTGGCAAATCTACATATGCCACAGCTGACATTCAGAGGTTTGTGAAAGTTTAATGACTGAAAAGCTCACTACTGCTCTTGCCAGGTGAGCAGTGAAGGAAACATGTTCGTAGACAAATTTTATTTGACAATTATGTGGTCCCTTCTATGGATATTTTTTATGTGCAGAAGCAGATAGCAACGCCTAAAATATTAGTTCAAGTTTTACACTACAGCCCTAGGTGGAAGATGATACTGGCAAAGGAAGTGTCAGTAAAAAACACTCTGGAGTAAACACAAATTTTAGATGCTACTCAGTGGGAAGACGTGGTTCAGAAAGTGCAGGGAAATATATTACAAGAGTTAGTGCAGGCTAAGTAATGAAAAACATGCAGAAGCACATTCTGCAGTTATGAATCATTTTTCTATCACAACTATCATTTTTATTAGCTACAATACTAATTGAGTTTCTTTGTAGCTACTTCAGTTCATCTCACTATTAGCAGAAGAGATATTAAATTGCAAATCAGAGCCTGTGGTGATCTCATGGAGGTAGGTTCATAACGAAGGAATAAAAGTGCCCATTTCTGCAGTTATGCTTCATGAAGCTGCAGAGAGAATTTACTGAGATCTCACTCAATTTTCAGCTTCTGAAGCTGACAGGTAAATGTTTACATGCCACAGGAAAATTAGGAAGAGTGGGGAGAAATGTGATATATAGGAACCAGTTGTGGTTCTCATCATGCCCTGAGCTTATTAGAGCCTTCTCAGGAGCAAGCTAGTGGAACCCAGGCAGGAGCAGTGCCCGAGCCCACTAAGCTGCCTTTTGTCACCTAAAGCCGTGCTGGCTGGCTGCATCCTCTGCTCACAGGGCTTACGAGCAGAGTTCCCTGCAAACCTGACATCACCCCACAAAGATGTCAGATCCTGAGTGCAGCCAGAATAACAGGCCAGCGTCCATTTTTATTTTCCACATAGCACAAGGGGATAGCTGCACATGAATTCAGAACAAAACTGTCTCCTAATTATGTTTTTTCCACATGAAAACCAGCCCAACAAATATCCCTTGTGCCATGTCACAGTTACTGGTTATTAGCTGGCAAGTTGATCAGTTTTCAAATAACAAGTCAGCTGCATCAAAGTTCTGCAATAATGATCTGGTCTCTCTTTTTGTGTTTGCTGTAAAATGTTTTGCATGCATTTGTGTATGTATGGTTGCTACCTTTCTGAATTTAAAAGATTATCAGGAAATGCTGTTAGCAATTGGCTTTGGGGCTAGAAAGTGAGAGTAGGTATGAAATGTAAACACTGGAATGTCCCTGATATCTGGAAGGATTTTGCATGCAGTGAGCTGTAAGTTTTGGCATGTCTGATATCCAAGATCAAAGTTACCTGCCTGCAGGTCTGCCCATTGTGGACACAGCCAGATTAATCACAAGGATAGTTTATGCAGTTGAGGAGGAAAGGGGATTATAAGCTCCAGCAGCACAGAGTGGTGAAGGAACCAAAGGTAACTTAAAGCTATAAAATGTCATTGGTGCCACCAGGTGGACTGAACCAAATGGCTGCCAGAGAGAGGCTGGGCATGAACAATTCTGTAAGCACAAGAGGAGCAAGAGACTGACAATTACTTAGTTCAGAACAGGAGAGTCTCTACAAGTGAAGCAAACAGCCAGAATCAACAAATGAAAATTATTCAGAAAGGGAGAAGAAAGTCCATGTGTTTGCTTGTTCGTTTATGGGGTTTTAGCAGAGTTTTATTTCCTGCAGAGCTATATGTTCTGTGTTTTGTTGCAGGATATGTTCTTAGACCTCAAAGTCACAACAGGCCTTACCTCTTTCAGTCTGTGAAAGTTCACCTAACACACATTTGCATGGAACAATAACTACTTTTGACTAAAAATTTGTCTTCTAGATGAGCACTAGTAGCTGAAGTATTCTGCAGTCTCTCTCATAGTTTGCTGTAACAGATAATCTTTATGTGGAGCATCTGAGCTGTTTTCTCTCTGAAACAGGAAAAGAGCTTTGTTCATGGCAGTGGTTGCTCAGCATGTTCCTGTTCCGTTTGAGACAGCTCTCTCACAACAATCCCATGCAGTGCTATAGGCTGGAGGCAGAGTGGCTGGAAAGCTGCTCAGCAGAACAGGATCTGGGGGTGCTGGACTTGGGGGTGCTGATCTGGTGTGTGCCCAGGTGGCCAAGAAAGAATCCTGGCTTGTATCAGAACGAGTGTGAGCAGCAGGAAGTGATTGTGCCTTGGTATTTGGCATTGGTGAGACCACACCTCAAACCCTGTGTTCAGTTTTGTGCCCCCCATTACAAAAGAAAGACATTGAGGCGCTGGAGTGAGACTGGAGAAGGGCAACTAAGCTGGTGAAGGGTCTGGAGCACAAGTCTTATGAGGAGCTGCTGAGTTAGACTGGAGAAGAGGAGACTCTGGGGACCCTAACCACTCAACAACTGCTTGAAAGGAGGTTGTAGCCTCTTCTGCCAGGCAACTGGTGACAGGAAGAGAGGATGCAGCCTCAAATTGCACCAATGAGGTTTATGTTGGACATCAGGAAGAATTTCTTCACAGAAAGGGTGTTTAAGCATTGGAATGGGCTGCCCATGGAAGTGATGAGGTCACTACTGTCCCTAGAGGTATTGATGAAATGACTGGATATAGCACCTAGTGCCATGGTCTAGTTGACAAGGTGGTGATGGTTCAAAGGTTGAACTCAATGATCACAGAAGTCTTTTCCAGTCTTAATGATTCTATGATTCCTAGATATCAAATGTATTTTTCCTGGGAGGTACTTACACATTGGAGTAAATCATCTCTCTTTCCTTTTTGATAAACCTAACTGTAGAAGAATACCTCCTTGAGCGGGGACACGGAGTGTTTTTGCAGAAGTTGGACAATCCAGCCTTGTCTGAATTGCAGCCTAATTGGGGCCTGTAAAGGCCTGAGTCTGTGGCGCAGTTAAAATTAGTTTAATCTATGTTTTTTGTAACGATGCCAATTATAGAGTGTGTTAGAGACAGGTTGAGAAAATGAGCCAATTAAGCGGAACCTTAGTGACAATTGGTATGTAAACTATTTTATCATATATAAGAGATGAGCACAACAAATAAACGGGATTTCGCCATTTTCACTGCATCAGTGCAGGCTTCTTCTCCTACTTCTCCCCCCATCCTTGCCAGCTCCTCATTGAAGGTACCCTGTGTCTTTTCTACTCCTAACCATAGCAATCTCTTTAAACTTGATATTATTAGGCTTTTTTTTCCAGCCTCTAATCATATTTGAAGGGTTTTTTTTGACAGCCACTTGAATTTTTTCAGTGTTTTTTGTTTGTTCAATGTTTACTCTAGGACTATTCATATGTACTTGATGAATTTATAGAGAGAAAGCCCCTTCTCAGCTTCCCTTCTCCTAGACTGAAGAAGCTGAACTTCCACCTTCTAAAACAGACTTGCCACTCCTCCCCCCTACTAGCCTTTTCCTGCAGCTAGTCAACACAGAAATCCCCTTTCTTGACCAGGAGTGACCAGAAATACACATACACATTTTTTCATCATCTTACCCCATATCAGTGGTTTTCCTTAGAGAAGTCTCTGTAGTTTTTTTGTGGGTTTTTTGGTTTGCTTTGTTTTCTCAGGAGCTGCTAAATACTAATATTTGTCCCTCTGTGCCACATAATTTTTTCCCAGTCTGAACCTTACAGTGTTCCTTCTGCCTCTGGCAGTAAATAAGTTCTGGAATATTCAAGGAATGTCTTTTTCAGTCATTCCCTTGTTGTCCCTATCTGCTACCTGGGATGCAGTGATAACCAGCAATCCAAGTGTGCTGCCTGTGCCAGCAAGCCCTGCTGGCGCTTCAGACAGATGTGCTTGAGAATGACTGGGACAGAACAGGGTTCTGCAGGGACCTGAGAAACCTCTCTTCAGCTGTTATTTGTAGCTAAATAGAAACATAGAAATACATCCATAGCTCCAAAAGAATACGTCATATTTATTCACTGTCTCTCTCAGGAACCATAAACTAATTTTTGCTGTTTAACTCTGGTTATTCACTGAAAGAGAGATCATTTACTCAAGGACTGAAAACCCCAAGGCATCTCAGAAGTCTAAAGATCTGACCTCAGTGCTCCTCTCAGACAAAAAGAAACCTCTTTCTTAGACATCAGTACCTAATAGCCAAAACCATAGAAAAATATATAGGAAATTTATTCCTTGCAATATCTTTTTTCCATCCCTACATTTGAGGGCAGTCAACTTGTTTTTCAGGGAATCAGTGCAGTGGGATATGGCTGTTGGATAGCCAAGGTCATTTTTAAATGTTGTTTCCAATTGAGGCATGCTAAGGCACCTGTGGTGCAAAGCTGAGATCATTTAGAGTGTCTTCACAGAGTGCACACATAAAGGAATCAGTTTAGCTTTTGGGCTCCCTGTATTTAACTCACTGGTAGCTACTTCCCCAAACAATAAGAGCATCAGCCATCAAATGATTGCTGCATTCAGCTGTATTTCATTGAAGTGAAATTGAAAGTCCTGACAAAGAAAGGGGAGAGACAAGATCTTGTTTTATCATTTTGTTGACGTTCATCTTCTGAAGAAAAAGAATAAATTGTAATTAATAAAATAAAACAGTTCTTCAAGTGAACACCTCTCTAGGTATTAACAGTAGAAGAAATGTTCTAAAGGCTGTCAGAATAATAGAAATCTTATTAAAGAAAGAGAAAAATGGCATCTTACATGACTCAGAGTCTCAGACTTTTGTTGGAAATTGATGCCTAAAGACTCATGCTCAGCAAGCAAAAGGGCACAGTTCTGCACCTGTGTTTTCAAATATCCTGCAGTACAACTTTGAAAGAACCCTGCTGTGTAACATCTAGGCTCGGTGCAAGACCAGGCATTGAGATCAATATAGACACTCAGAACTCTGCAATACTTACAGGCCATTACAGCAATTCTAAAATCAATGGAGTATTTAACAAGGTGTTAATGTATCTCCATTGAGACCAAGATAGTGAGCCAGCCCCAACATGCTTGTGACAGATTTTTGCAGAAGCATTTTCAATTACTGCGTATTTTTGAAGAAAGGATAAATAGCAGTTTTCTTTGTGCCTGGCATGCTTAACAACACCCCATCCTCAGACTGCCCTGCTCTGCAGCTACATGGTGCTGCAGTAAGGCAGCTGTGCTTGAACCAGCCCAACTGCTCAGCCAGTCCTTTCCAGCAGAGCTCAAGGCAGCTCACTACCCACACCCAGCATCCAGTGTCAGTGTTCTAGTACACTGCCAGGAGAGGTACTGGAGATAAAAATGCAACGCTCAGAGCAACCTCTTCAGCTGCAGCAAATTAAACTCCTCTGGAGTGACCTATATAGAATATACCTCAAAGGTCACTTCTAACTTACTGTAGGCCAATAAACTGCCCCTTCTTAACATCTAGTGCCCATAGCAGGTGCCATGGCAGCAACATTGATGGAAAGTTCTCTCTTTGCATAGAAACGTGTGACCTGAAACTGCAACTTTTTGATCCCAAAATAGAAAAGAGACAAGAGAACTGAAATGATATTGCTGGAATCAGTCACCTCGTTCATCCAGTCTTACTAGATGCCAGTTCTCTACAACAAAGGCAGTATAAGAAGTTCCTATTCTGTCCATCCTGCCTCACTGCAATTTTTTGCACCCAGTTTTGCAAGCATCTATTGCGAAAATGTTCTAAACCGGACCAGTCAAATTACTGTGTTTCATAAACAAAAACCATTTAAAAAAAAGGATGACAACTACCACTCAAAAATAATTTACCTTGAGCCTATTGCACACGTGGTTTGGATCATGGGCAACAGGCAATTGCATTTGTGAGACCAACTGCAGGCAGTGTGTAGAAAGCTTTGCATCACAAGAGAAAATTGGCATGGAACCATGAAACTTGAAAAACCACTCTATGACTGTTGTCTTAGTCCCAGAGACCTTGCTTCTGGAGAGCTCATAAATCTGTCCTCTCTTTCACTCTGTTCAGCTGCCATAACAAGCTGCTGGAGGATGCCCCTATGGTACAAATTAAGATGCCAGCACTATACTGACGGACTTGGGAAACCTTTGGTTCATATACAGGAATCTTTGTTAAGTTTCCTAACTTACAGAAACTGTTGCTCCAAAGTTTTTTCTATGATGTAGCATTTGCACAGAGGAATTTGAGACTGCAGAGAGAAAAAAAAGGTTAATCCTTTTTAAAAATAAAATTAGGGAGTCAGTCAAAAAGGTGCAACTTGCAGTTGTTACTTCATGCTTTTAATCTTAAGAGTCACAGAATCATAAATGTTTTTGGGTTGAAAGGAACATAAAGATCATCTAGTGCCAACCTCCCTGCCACTAAACCAAGTTACTTAGAGCCCCATCCAGTCTGGTCTTGACCACCCACAGGGGTGAGGCATCCTCAGCCTCTCTGGGCAACCTGTTCTAGGGCCTCACCACTCTCACAGTAAAGAATTTATTCGTAATTTCTAATCTAAACCTGCTCTCTTTCAGTTTAAGGCCATTCCCCCTTGTCCTGTCACTGCCTGCCCTTGTGAAAAGAACTGAGAGTAAAGCAGCCATGTAAAAGGCTAAAGCACTTGGGTTCCATGTCCCCCTTCCAGTCAATATCTGAAGCTGTGGGGTTGAACACAGCTTTCCTAAGGGAGATTTTTTCTTTTTCACTCATCCATCTTGCTTCCCGCCTCTTTCTTTCTCCCTCATCCTTGTCACTTCTTATCTGTTCCCTGAATTCTGCTTTTATTTGAGGTCTTTTAAATTCACTAATCTAGTAATTTTTACAGTTCAGTCTTCTCCCAGAAATATTTAATTGGGTCAGAGCTTTGTCTCTGAATGCTAGATGCTGCTCAAAGTAAACTGTGCATTGCTAGGAACCACAGAAGAGGTGGTGGATACCATCACATTTAAACCACGATGCTGCAGGAAGCCGTTCACTGGGTCCCTTAACTCGGGTTTTTTTCAGGTGATGTTCTCAAGCTGTTTTGATTGGGATATGATGCTGCAGTCAGTAATCATTCTGAATGCCTGAATTCTGGTCAAATTCTTTGAGTCTTGATTTCAAGCATCTGGAATTATCTACTGCCTGGCAATAATTAGACACACTTCTGAAAAACAAGCTCTTTTTGCTTGGCTGCTAGTAGTAAGTATTAGGATATTCTTAGTTCCTGGTATAAAGTATTTCTCTAAGACTGTTTTTATAACATGTATCAAGCTACAATTATAAATCAAATAGCTTTACAATTAAAAGGCATACTTAGGCTTTTTTATCTTGTGAACATTTGCGTGAAATTGGAGCCTTGCTGTGGGGTTTTTTTTATGTAATTGAACCTGTTCATAAATCCTTCAATTAAAATGTATAACTACTTTTTATAAAAAAGAGCACAAATTCTTCAAAACAAATAACAGCCCAAATTGCTACTGAATTGTTGCATCTGTGTTTCCTTGCCACTAGTTATAGATCTGGAAAGTAATGCAGAGGTGCAGATGACATTTCATTCTTCTTCACTATAGACTCCCAGCACTCCTCCACCTATTCTGCTTCAGGACAGCAAAATCAGTAGTTCCCTTGTAGCATGACTGCTATTTGCAGCTCATCTTTCTACTAAACTATGGGTTTACCTGGTCTTTGCTATTAAAGGTGTTTATGTCTGCAATAACACAGCCCTTGTCTTCTCCACAGCCCTATATATCACCTGTCAAAGGGATTTCTACTCAAATGGACAAATACATAATCCACTTTCTAGGACAATAAGTTATCTTTATCCCCTCTATCATAGTACTACCTAATTTCAGAGAAAATTCATTTATATTCTGTCATAGGCTCCAGCCTTCTCATATTTGTCTGCATCATAGCATGGTGCAGTAAGCCTATGACAAAGCATGAATTAATTTTTTGTGGCTGCAGGAAAAATCGTGTGTGCTGTAGGCTGCAGTAATTGGGTGATCCCACTGGGACACTCTGATTGTCACTGCAGGATTTGAAGTGGCAGGTGTTTAGTTGCGATGCAGATTCATCCTCTCACGCCTGCGCTGCCTAACAGCATGAAGGCAAATCCAAAGCTTCCAAAAGCCTGTAAAACTCTGATAATCCTGCTAAGATTTGTTGCAATGGTTCAAGAAAGAGATACAAGCAAGTCCTACAATCAGATAAGGGAAAAAAAGAAACTTTTTTTTTTCAAGATAAGCAAGTCCACTCTAAAGGAAGAAAGCCTGTAATTCATCTTAAGTACTATCCAAGAAAAAACTAATTCCTTTCAGATGTGGGGTCAAGTTTTATGTGGAGTCATCTTGACCTGTAATCAGTTTGGCTATGAATAAACATATGTGCTCTAAGGAACCATGGAGTGAAGATAAAATATGATCACTAACACATCTAGTCCAGCTCTCTTGGAGCTCTGTGGAAAGGCTGCCACTGATTTTGATGGGATTTGGATGTAATTCTGTCATTCAACACAGGTGCTTTTATTCAGGACATTCTGGTTCTCTCAGTGTCAGAAAAAAAAAATGCAGCCCACATTATCATCAGAAGAAACTAGAAAAGCATGGTACTTCTCAAAATTAAGGTAGAAAATCTTTTAGAAAGAGTTATGTTACCTCCAAATGAGTCCTTCTCTGCTGGTGGTGAACACTAGTTCAAGTCCTAGCTTAAATTGGAAAAGGGTTTTCAGCACAGCTGGAAAAAAACAGGGAGAGATTTCGTGAAGCTGGAGGTTTCTACTTTTGTCCTTCCATGAGTGGCACTTTGTTTAACATATGAATTCTGGGACACTCATTGATGACAGCCATCAATAACCAGTGGTTCCACTTCCTAAAGTGTAGAGAATAAAAATACATAATTGCATTTTGTGATAGTCAGTGCATTAACAAAAGAGTTCCCTATTTCAGTGATTTCTATAACTACCATCAAAATGACCCAAATTGCTCTTTCTCACACACCAGCTATAAAACTGAATTAACTTCCCAGCATTGAGATCCACGGGCTAAGTTCTTCTTGATGTGTGACAAACAGGGCCGTAAAAAAATTTAAATCATATTTCTGATTGTTAGAGCCTTGGAAAAGACGTAAAGAAAAATATCACTTTCTAGGACTTGAAGTATTTGAATTTCAGCTTCTGACTGGAACAGAAGCAGAGGGAAGTTTTAGAACCTCTGAGGCAAGGCTAGAAGCAGGTGTTTAAATCAGATAGTCATACCAATCCACTCTGACCATAATGACATTGGACAGTAGATCAATGGCTGAGCATAACTTTGGCACTCTATATAGCCTATTGATAATATTTTGTTTCACAAAGTTTGTGTCAGAAAAGCATCTGAAAATGAAAGCAAAATTCCTTGTGGAAAAAAGTCAATATCAATGATTCTTTCCACTAAGTGGAAGGAAGGACCCCACAGACTCTTGTCAGACTGGATTCAGCTGGAATATTTGTGGTTTTCAGATGGCTTATCTTCAGCCCCCAGCAGGACAGACTCCTTGAGGCTGTTCCCAGGCCATCAGTCCCCACACTCCATTTGAGCCTTGCAGCCTAGGGAAAGTGGGAATGATGGGGATCCCCTGGCTGAGCAGCCCCAGTGTCAGGGCCACCTGGGCCACCCAGGACAGTCTGTCAGCTCAGTGCAATGCCAGTTCCTGGTGGCACTGACACCGCCTGTTCCTTCATCCTTCCCCCCTTCCAGCTGCATGTCAGACACTTCCTGACTCCTGCTGGCCAGGAGGACCATTCTTTCTCTCTAGGAGTTCAGGTTGGATAAGTGGAAGCCCATCCTCCTGTCCTCAGGATAACCATCCAAAAATGATGGATCCTTGCAGTTTTGCTGTTTACTCTTACACTACCCTTAGGAAAGGGTAGGAAAAGCCAAAAGCAAATCTGTGTACCAAATTCAAGGAGAGCAGCTCTGCTGTCTGTGGCTGCAGTTGGACAGAAATGAAGGGAAACGAAGCATGCCTCTCACGTGACTGCTCCACTGGCATGGTCCAGCTGAGAAGTTGCCAGCCACTGTCAGCCCTTCTGTTGAGGACACTTTTATCCAACTTTGTGTCCTCCATTTGTACTTCTAGAAGAGGATGGGGTTAGAGGCCATCCTAGTTTCTTTCACAACCCAGCCCCACGCCTGGGTGTAAGTCAAATTCTGAACTCTCCCTGCTTTTTTGTTTATTACCTCAAGCAGAAACATCTCTATCTCCCTCACACAAGTCCTTGCCTGTTACAACTACTTTGCACAGGCAAAGCCACTCTCCACTGGTCACTGCTGACCAGAAGCAACCATGCCCAGAATAAACCTTAGTAGAGTATTAGCTTACCATAATGACTTTTCCAGGGATATTATGCAAAGGCAGGATTAAAGTTTTTGACATGTAAACCTTAAGTGCTGCATATACATCCACCTTGTTAATCATGTTTAATAGGATGTCACAACCAGAATGATAAAAACCTGACTGGCAGTGTATTACCAGTGGTCAGTTTAGATAGAATGGCAACCAGCTCTGAGAAGGGAATGAATTTGGGATCCTCATATCATTCTCTCTCCTACAAGCTTGATTTTAAAGGTCCACTTTCAAGACAGTCAGCTGGGTAGCAGGATGGCAGTTAAATTTTCTGGACTCTGAAAGCAGACACTCACGGGCTGGGTTTCCTAGGAAGCACCTGTCAGACCACACATGGCTGTAAGAGATGCTGCTGACTCAAGGCACAGAAGACAGCAAATCTGTAGCCAAGCTGTCTGAAGCAATTGAGAGAAGAAAAACTTTCAGTCATCCAAGCTGGCAAATTACAGTGTTTGGTTTTCACAAGGTACAGTAACACCTACATTGTTTGCCAGTGAAAGGTTATATTTACAGTCTATTGAGATGAAATAATGTATTTTAATCCATGAAATTTAGAAAAGCTGAAGGGTTACTTTTTAAATAGCATTCTCTGTTGCCTGAAAGTTTTTACTGCAGACTATAAGACATAGCAATAAACATAGTCCCTCTTCAGAGCCTGAAAGCTAAAGTGGCAGTGCTGACATACAAAATAGTGAATAATACAATTAAAGTAGTCTGCTTTGCTTCTAATATGAACTTGTAGATGTCAGTGCTAGTACTCTTCAGAGTAATAACATTGTGCATTATTAAAGACAAGATCTCAACAGCTGTTTAATGTTAATACAAGACCCCTAAACACATTCTGAGAGGCTCCATGTCAGTCCAATATAGGCACTGCAATTTTAACTCACAGTACAATTACTATCTTCTCTTGCACTCTGCAAGTTTATTTCCTATTTTGTCAGGCAATCATTAATCTTTAAAAAAAACCAAATATTGAGTGTTCAGAGAAGAACTCCTAAAATCTACCCACAGTTCTCCGTACCCTATTTGAAGAAAAAGAAAGTTACTCTAGAGTCAGCTAAATCTCTGCCCCCTTCCTAGAGCCTTGGTATTCGTGCCTCGTCTTCATTTTGCCTCGAGTAGAATTCCACTGTTCCTGTTTTCCAAGACCGAGTAATACTGGCAGCAGCTGTGATTCGTAAAGAGCCTCATGCAGGATTTGAGTTTAAATTCTAGCTGTTCACACACTGTGTGCTAGCATATGTTATAAGCAACTATAAATTGTGTACAGATGTGTTCCGGAATTCCAGTGAAGCCAAGCTAACATTGAATAACAGCTCGTGTGCTTTGTAATTATACATAATGAATGTGCTGTCATATAACAGAGTCCATCTCTGTGTCAGGATTTATCCACTGGCTTTAGAAGCAAGGAGTAAGAATTATAGTGTGAATTTTTAAGCAACGTTTTTAATACAAGATATGCAAACCAAAGAGAGATGACTGATTTCTGGGGAACATTTTATGTAAGGGATTCTGATTAAACAAGAACACAAGCCAGGGCTTAAAAAAAAATTTTTTTAGAACACTCTTGAAGGTCTAAAGACAAAAAACCAGTTACATATTGGTAAAAATTAAGCAAACATTGGCCTAGTTGGAAAAGCAAAGTGCCGACAAACAGAGGGAAGAACATGAAAGGAATGGGGCAGGGGGGGAAGGAAGAGGGCAGGCTGCTGTCAGAGGAAGACGACTCTAATGACCAGGAAGAGCAGGGCTGAAGGGAGATGAACATCCTTAAAGTACCCTGTGCATATTCTCTGCTGTACTTTTGTGCAAAACTGATGCCTTTCTTAGAGAGAAGATTGCTGTCTGTAAATTAGAACAATAAATGCTGGGAATATCGACCGTCTTTATTGTGTGGAGAGAGAAGCCCATCACAGCAGCACTGCTTTTTTTCTCTTATGACCAGTGACAAAGACCAAGAAGGTACAGAAAGCCTGACTAGAAGAAATAATTCTTTTCTTTAAGCTGTGTAGACAAAGCAGTAGAGGAAAAAGAAAGCACAGTATCAAAATGTAAGCATAGGTTAGCTAGCAGCTGGCAGAAGATCAGACCTCTGTGGCCTGCCCCACTTAGAGCCCTCAGGAAAAGCATCTCAGCATGTGTTCTAAGCTAATCTAGATCAAGCTCTGGTTCCACTATCCTGCCCATTTCCAGTTTTTTTATGCCCTTCTCTGTAACTTTAGCACAAGCACTTATATGATTGCATAGTGAAGTGGTTCACAGAGCTGGAAAAACTGAAAGCTTATGAAATAAAATAACTGGCTTTCAGCAAGGTAAGTTCCCTGGATGGGATCCACATGAATTCAGAGAGATGCCAGGGCTAATGTAAGAGTGGAGATAGAGGTGTGCAGCCTTGGTCACAGGGAATGTGCAGGTTACAGTACCTAGTCCTAGATTACCTTGAGCTGCTGTGGAAGCACACTCTGATGCCTCTCAGAAAACATCGCAAGTTTCTTTGCAACTCCATAGATAAAATTTTGCCTCTTTGGCTAATAGAGAGAGACATCTTTTCTTATGAAGATGTTTTGTGGTTCCTCTACCCCAGGTTGCTTTCCTGACTGAAAGAGGGCTTGTAGGTTTAATGAGAGTACTCTCCAGTAGACAGTAGCAGCAAATCATTAGTGAACAGCATCAGCTCTGACAGAGGCACAGCTTTCAAGATTCATCCTGAGTTTGAAGGTGATTTGCTACATCAAAGCTGAGAAAATATATTAATAAAGCAAAGGGAAAAAACTCTGGAACTTTGATTATATCTTGCTTTTTTTGTTATTGAGCTTACCTTTTGGTATAGATCTTCTTTCTTCTTGTATTACACATTCCAGTGCATTTCTCCATATGCATAGTATTTTCATCATTTGGCAGAGAACATGAAAACCTAAACGATGATCAGACTGTGCTGGAAAGGGTCTGTTAACAGAAAACACAGGCAGTTAAATCACATCATATTAAATCAGCAACATTTTTATCCCTGAAGCATGGCATCTTATTATTTATGGACTATTTATTCTTGACTCTTTGGTCTCCTTATATCTCATGAGCCTGGTTAGCTACATATTTGATGGTTTCATTTTGTCCTCTCTGAAATTCCTTGGATTAATCCATGCAGGTCATTTTGCTAACCCACTTTGTCCAGACTTGTGATACTGCTTGGTACCCTCAGAGTCTACCTTACAGTGTTGATATAGCTTAACACTGGCTGGTCTCCAGCCTTTCTCTGCCACAAACAAAAAGATGAATGCTCCTATCCCTTATCTGGGAGGGACAGACACAGCTGTACTTCCTAGCTCAATTTTAACTGCATATTTCTGAAAGATTAAGTGCTATATACAAATTCAAAGTGAATCTTTTGAAAACATATCTATGGAAAACATGTAAAAGCACAGAACTAGCACTAGAAAGGGCTGTGGCTCAAAAAATCTCAGGAAATATTAGATTGTCTGCCTACAGACTGTCAATGAACAACATAGATTTCTGCTATTTTATTGTCCTACTGCCTTTTATTGCATTAGATACTGTATTACTTCCTTGAGTCTTCTCTTAAAACAGACTATATTTAAACTCTTTATACAGCAATGGTTCCTGATTTTCTGGGAGAACTGGTCTGAATTACGACATTGTGTCACATAAAGATGATGGTAAGAGGCAGCCAACTCTGCTACCACTTTTCAGCCAGGATAAACTGCAATAGAAGAAGAGGACTTGGTGACAAGTTGCACTGGAGGAATTTTTGCAAGAGATGACATTTCAACTGAGTGTCCTAAACTTCACCTTAAGGCATGTCCTGTGTTGGGCAATGGAGTTCAGTCATAATGGTGCAGGACTTCACAAAGGGCCTGCCATCAGCTGTCAGAGCAGAGTCACTGTAGACCTGGTATCAAGTGCACAGCATCCAGGGTGACTTGGTAAGAAAGAAAAATATGGTAAAAAAGAAAATATGAAGGTAGTGTTTTGTACATATAGAATAATCCCAGTCTCAACAACAACAAAACAACTCTTGTTACTGGCTCTAGCCATTTTAATACTTTTTGGAGAAAAGCAGCACAAGAGGAGTTGCTCCATCCCAAAGGATATGTGTTTCTGCATCAAAGAGCTGCCACCTACATTGTTAGGACTTCAGCTGTAAAGACTTAGCATGCTCCACTGCATTCCCAACCCAGCATTCCCTACTTAATAGATATAAGGAATTCGTTTGGTGATTAAATTATTTCCATCAAATGCTCCCCCTTTCAGCTATGTTAGTTGTCCTTTGTTGCTTTATTGACCCCGTTTTCCAAGACATTGCGTTTCCAAACAGCAGTCTTCAGAACTATCCCATTAGGGAAACAATTAGTTTGCAGATTTTAATTTATCTGGTGCCTTACTGGAACCTTATTGGTATCTGGTTGCATTTCTTCACCTGTTAGCTTGCTTCAGGGGTTTTTACATTCTTTTGCTGCCATTTTAATTGATTGTTTTGGTTTGTTAGGAGAAGCACTCCCCCAGAAGCAAAGACCAGTGCCCAAGTACTAAGCCACGTTGTGCTGATATACAATGCAGCAGCTCCAGAGCTTCCCAGATTTCAGAGCCAGGGAGAGAACTGCTTGGAAATTTTTGCTACAGAGGACAATTGTCTTGCCTAAAGACAAGTGAGTTCAAACTGGAAAAGGTGAAATAAGTACCATAGCTGAACTTTAAGAGGTCGATCTTGTCTCAAGGACTTTGGCATGGTCTCTCCATTGGAGCAGGAAGACAGGGTTGCCTTATGCAAAAAAATGAGGCTGGAGCATGACTCTGCCTTCCTCCTTCATGATACAATGGGCCAGTATCTGTCCTTGTAACAAAGAAACTATAGACACTTTGACTGGGATTCATCCTTACGCAATGCACGTGGCTCATTTTGTCTCCTTCCGTTTCAATATTGAACCAAGTTGCAGAGACAAATTCTGACTCCGTGGTATTATTCAAGGTGAACAGCTGAAGCATTCAGATAGTCATTTTCTGAATCAGCTTGCAGAGGCTAAGTAGCTAGATTAAAAGAATACAGGTGGGAGAGCGATAAATCCCATGATCAGAGGCGTTTACAACGAGCTGTGAGACTCTGCTTTGTGCTGTTTGTTGCTTTAGGCTGGGATTTTTAAATCCCAGTCTTTGTTGATTTCTCAGCTTTGTTTGCTCAAGGCAAAGTGATTGTTGAATACCTCACACAGAGGCCCCTAATTCTGACTGGTACAGCCTGCAATATAAAACTTTAATGAGACACAGTACCAGTATGGAGAGATATGTCATTCCAGTCTTACTGCTGCTTGGTATTTCACTAATTTTACCATATGGTCCATGTCTTCAGTATGCTATTTTCCTATATATACCAAAGCATAGCAAGATGTACACTAAAGGCCACATTTTGCTAGATTTATTCCCCTGAAGATGTGTCCTGTCAGATTTGACCAGCCCCCAAAAAGCCACAGAAACCACGCACACCATTTTCCTGGTTCTGAAGGCAGCATCATGGCTGGTTAAGCAAATTTCTTTTGACTGGCCTGACTGAAGGGAAGCGAGTAATTTCTGAAGCCTGGCTTGTAATGTAACTATCCCTGTCTGGCATAAGCTCCTGGACTGCGGCTATTTTTATTATTGCTGTGTTCTAGCTGCAGACCTGATTGCTAAAGCCGCTTTTGTATCTCAGCAGTAAAGGGTTACTGCTGCGGAGCCGCCTGCGAGCGCGGCTGAGGCGCTGCAATTGTAGGGTAGATGCGCCCTCCCGTGTGCCAGCTCTGAAGTGTTTGCATTTGGACATCAAGGCAACTCTTTGGCGAGGTGGAGGTTTGGGGGTTGTATTTTTTTAACAAAATTTTGTCAAATAGCAACTCTGCAAAAACTGTCATTCAGTCTGCCAGAATTTATTGGTAAAAAATTAATTTGGAAAAAATGGAGACACTTATTGCTAAACAGCAGTAAGAACAGTGGGTCTGAGTCCTCCTCACATGGCTTTTTTTTGCTTATGCAGAGAACCCAAGTCAGAAGAAACAAGAATACATCCACCAAGTGATTTTGCTACTCCCAAAGAGGATCTAATAAGACTTTACGCATCCACCTTTCATAAAATCAGTAAAATTTCTGTCATATATTGAAGGGTAAAGAAAGAAGTATTTCAAGGTGGCAGTCCCTTTGCATGAACTTCTTTGAAGGAGTGTAGCACCAGTTGTACATTTTAACTTCAGGGAACCAGCAGAGTTTAGAGAATTTTTTTACTTTTTACTTACTTTGATTTTGACACCATCATTGCTACATCGATTCACCACAAAACATTGAATCTAAACAGTGGCCATCAGTATCTGTGTACAATAGTGGAAATTATTGTGTTTTCAAGAGTCTGTTTCTTCCAAAAGTATGAGAGCATATTATTAAATTGTAAGAGCTGTAACACAAGAACCTCCAAACTGCCCAAGAGATGTTCTTCATTGGCAAGGAAATGGTCTTCAAGATAAATCTATTTCAAGTAGCAGAAGAGTTATGTCAGCTATTCTTTATATTTTCCCTCAGCAATGGCATGGAGAGGGAAGGGAGGTATTCCTATAGCCCCTTTTCATGTAGCTGACTAATCCATCTCAGTTCTTGGCACATGTTCTCGGTGACTGGGAGCAGAACAGAGGTTGGAGGTTGCCTCCACATCTTTTGTCTCTTCATGGTCCCTGGAAGCAACTTGAAGAGATCCTCTGAGCTATGTAGGCAGTAAACTGTTTAAAGGTGGTTCTGTGAATAATACCTGCAGGGTGACAACACAGCTGCTTCAAAAATACGCTTTGCCTTTCTTCTTTCTTTATCCTGCTATCCAAGGCAATCATATGGTCAGTATCTTTATTTGGTTAGAGATGTATTGGACTGCTTTCCTTTCAACAGATTATCCAGTCAGTTAAATCTTGTCTATTCTTTTTTTCCTTTTTTCTTCTACAGAAAGAAGTGGTATTTGTCTTTGGATAGTTTTCAGGCTATTTCTCTTCATCTCCTATTGTAGGTAGGGAAATTCCTGATGTATTTTGTTTCTATTGATCTATTTTGCCTAGTCACCATAAATTTCAATGTTCTTCCTCTGCTGCATTTGTTCCATCAGTTGTCTTAACTGGCAGTTTCTTTAATAGTCCTTGTTCACATATGAGGCTTTCATAGCTTTGAGCTACTTCATTTCTCTAGAGAGAAAATTAATTTGCACTTTAAACATAAGCAACACTTAGTCCCCATTCAGGCTGCTCTTACACTGTGGGCTGCCTCAAATCTATCAGGTTTGTTGTTGGTTTTCTTTTGCCTGAATTTGTTTCTTTCCTTTAATAAAAAAGAATCTTGTAACTGGAGCCTGGTGTCAGGTCCTGAAATGAAACTTTCTTTCACTCAGGCTAACCAAGAAAAGAAACCTACCAATTATTTCTGAGTTTATGTAACTTCCTTTTCAATAAGCCAGAAGCTGTTGCTCTAACATTTTCTCATTATGTCAGTGTGTCTTAAAAGCCAGTATGGGGGGGAGCTTATAAAGATGATTATAAAAAATGGAGATTAATGTTTGTGCCATTACTAAATTCTCAAATATATTTGATGCATACAATATAAAGTTACCACTTAATATGACAGATTAGGAAGATTCTCTTACAGCTTTAGCACCTGGGGTCCAAAACTGGATTTGACAAAAAATTCAAGAGTACACACAAATGTTTTGCAGAGTTGTTTTTTTGAACTGAATTTAAAACCTAGCTGGTAGTATTTACCAAGAGGTTGTCCAAGATACATGCTGGTCCTCAGGATCCCAAAACTATACTATTTGAAACCAATTTCTATTTGTTGGGGCTGTATCATCCATAGACATCATTTACAGGTAGCTTGCATGAGTTCCACAATATGTTACCAATTATGGCATCTATGGCCTCTAACCACCATTTTCCTCCAACCATTTCTGGTATCTCTGAAGTTAGAGGAAAGCTGGGTTTGTCCTGCCAGTTAGAAAGAAGTCTAACAAAATCCACATAAAGAGCCCAGAGCAGTTTAAGGAACTGAAGCAATAACTCAGAATGAAAAGAGGCATCTTCACGATGTTCCTGCTCAATAAAACTTGATATATTTTCCCCTAGCTCTACTTGATAATTTGAAATTAAGAGAGTGCCAGTGCTGTCTTACAGAAACTTTCTACATCAATGCTTTACAAGAACGTCGTATAAAATACAATCAGTGTATTCAAGTAGCATGACAAAGGATTGGTGTTATTTAGTTGAAGAACAACAATTTAAAGTGGACTGGTAGGCTCTGATACAGAGGTGGGTTTCTAAACTAAAGAGGGGACAACATGGAAACTTGCCACTTCTGAAGCCTTCAAAGTTTGCCTTTTCTCCTGACGTGAGAAAAAAATACGACCTCATTCATAAAAATGAATGCAAGGTTTAAAAGAGCTCTGAGAACTAATCTAACCTCTAATACATAGACACCGTGTGTCACCTCCTGTCAGAGGTGCTTCTCCTGCAGGTGCTTCTCAGATAGCTGTTGGATTCATTTGAAACTTCAGCAATAGCCTCCAATTTTTCCACTGCTAATACAGTTGCTTGATATCACTGTACTTCAACAGTGGTTTCACAACAATGAAGTTACTTTGTTTATCCCATGGATTGATAATATGCTTTTACTGGGTGGGTTACTAATTTGGGGGGGTTGTTTATTTTTGCTTTAATAAAGAACACATTCAGTCAGGACACGATCAGGCTATTTTGTAGCTAACATACTGTGTTCCCAAGAAACATGCAGGTATATGAAGTGAATGTATTTCACACTAATTTGTGGATTGGAAATCTGGTCAGCTAAGCAGGGCCTCCTCTGGACATTTGTCAAGTCCTTGGTCCCTGTCAGATATCACCGTCCCAGCCAACACCCCCTGTAGTGCTCCACACACTCCATTCTGTGAGGTAAGATCTTTATCTTCCTTACTGTCTGGAAAACAGATTATACAGTTTGGAGGCTACTTAAATAGGAAGAGTAAACCTGACCATTACTATTACTTTTGGTTAGACAGAATGGGAATTTGTGTCCTATACATTTTACTTAGCAGCCTATAATGTTTATTTACATAACAAGTGGTAGGAGGAAGATTACAGTGCAAAGATTCCATTTTAAAATGAAGTAATTTGTCAACATTTGTTTTTGCACCCATTTCAATTTGAATGCAAGGATACTAAGTTTTATCTCTGGCTGTGCTACAGGGCTATAGCTTATTCACAGCAGGAGAGAGAGCAAATATAAACAGCAAGCTAATGGGCTGAGCCACCATCTAGCTGGAGCTGAAGATTACCTTAGGTTGATGTCACAGTACAGTAGCTGCAGCAAACAAGTCAATGTGAGCTGCAGATTATAACTTATTTGGGCCATGAGAATGAATATAAGATTTGAAATTCAAGTGTGCATTTTAAGAATCTATCTGAGACAGCTTGTGATTCTTTCTAATTTATGTACAAGAATGCTGTTTCAAACTGCACTTGTAGCAGCCACTTCAAAATACCAAACTGGCAATGCTGACATCTATCTATAGATGTCTGCTGTTTGTCCTCTGGGCTCCTTTAGAGTCAGTGGAGAGACAGAAAACTTTTTGGGTGTCACTCACTTAGAATCACAGAATCACAGAATGTTTTGGGATGGAACAGACCTTCAAGATCATCCAGTTCCAAGCCCTCTGCCATGGGCAGGGACACTTTCCACTAGACCAGGTTGCTCAATGCCCCATTCAACCCGGCCTTGAGCCCTTCCAAGGAGAAGGCCTCCAGAGCTTCTCTGACCAAACTGTTCCAGTGCCTCACCACCTCACAGTAAAGAATATATCCATATATCTAACCTAAATTTCTCCTCTTTCAGTCTGAACTCATTACTCCTTGTCCTGTCACTACAGTTCCTGATGAAGGGTCCCTCTCCAGCTTCCCCCTTCAGATACTGAAAGGTTGCTATGAGGTCTCCACACAATCTTCTCCAAAATAAACAGCCCCAGCTCTCTCAGTCTGTCTTGATAGTGGAGGTACTCTAGTCCCCTTATAAATTTCATGTTCCTCCTCTGGACTTGCTCCAAAAGTTTCATGTTCTTCATATGTTGGGGACACCAGGACCTGGCTCTGGCACTTGGCACAGTCCAGGGCTGTGCTCAGAGGCAGGGGCAATGGCACTTGCAGGGTCTGAGATCAGCTCAGCTGGCTGGAGCCTGGTGCAAGTAACCCAGGGTTGTGGGTTCAGTCCTGAACAGTCATTCAGGTAGAGCTGGACTTCAAGATCCTTACGGGTCCCTTCCACAGAACATTCTGTGGTCTGGAAATAAAGACCTGATTCTCTCTCCTGGCTAAAAAAGGAGTGTGACAAAAGCTCAGATGTAGATGTCTCTCCATTTCTGACATACTGTAAGACTGGGGAGATAGTAACTTGCATCAATAAACCAAGTTACTACTTAACCAACACTAAATCTTCTGTCCATTGACATCCCCCTGTCAAGACAAATATTTGGTGCTTACTTCATTTCGTGGGGAATGAATACTTGTTGGATTTGGGAATCCTTTGCTTGCTACGAGTACCAATTTAACTTAAAATGATATGAAATCTGAATAATATTATATATGCATATTATATATAAAATATATTCTTTTCAGAGCATTCCCATGATGAATACAAGTTTTCAAAACTGCACAAGTGTCCTTGGATGAGGAAAGATGGACTTTTTCTTATTATTCCTTCATAGATAACAGTAAGATTTGAGTTATTTGGAATAGCTGTTACAACCCAGAGGATGACTGCACATGCAACAACAGGTTGGCCCTTGCCATCAAAACATTCACATAAAGTTTCTTTACTGAGAATGCTAAGGCTGCTTCACCTGAATGTGAAGAAATCTGATGCCCTGTATTTGATGACAGTGATGGAGAGAAAAGTACTCCTGTTTAAAATTTATACAGAATTTTTCACTGATGCAATAATAGTAAAATATCTGGGGAAAAATATAACAGTGAAATTTTCTTTACTGATATGCCAACTTTATTCATTT
This sequence comes from Phainopepla nitens, assembly GCA_013400175.1. NCBI lineage: Eukaryota > Metazoa > Chordata > Aves > Passeriformes > Bombycillidae > Phainopepla > Phainopepla nitens. The sequence continues at coordinate 259,258 of VXBQ01001271.1, read as the reverse complement.
CTGCATGCAAAAGCTGAATTATTTATTTGTATGAGGCAATTTATTCTATACAGTTGCAGCAAATACTTGTTGATGTCTTAGGAAAAGTTTTTACTTGATCAGGTATATATAGGGCTAAATTTCTTTCTCCAGATATATAGTTTATTGTTATCTACAGTCTGAAAGTGCTTCTACAAGCACAGCTTTTGAGCTGGAGCTACAAACTTATTTTGACCACAAGAGATGAAAAATTACCAAGTCTGTTTGCTGTTTGAATGAGATTTTATGAGCGAGACAGCCATCTAACTACTGATAAGCCTGGGTATCTCCTTACCTCCCGTGAGCTGTCATGACAGATATACATTTTGTATTTCTGCTGCTGCTAAAAGAGTGAACAGAATTGATCAAATGGGCTGGTAGAGTTTCCAAGCACCTCTGTCCATACTGGTTGCAATTTCAGACTTTCATTTTCTCTGATGTGGAAGCTTGATTACAAGAACAAATGTGGAAGCCCAGTTTGAACAACTACGTACTGTGCACATTAATTCTCCTTTGGAAGCTTGTAGGAAATTGTTGTGGCCAGAAAAAGCCCAATTTTCAGAGCATCTGTCTCTGACAGGCTTTCTCTAGCATCAAATCTCTCAGCCTCTCATTTCTGGCACATATATTGACTCTCCTGTGGGCTTCACACAGAAGACTTTGAAGTGTTAAAAGAGTCTTTGATATAGTGCCACAGCAATTTAATTATTTTCTCCTGTGCTGCCTCAGCTACACTAAGCTTAAGGAATTAGATGGGATGCAAGATTTTAGCTGTAACTTATAAAAATGCAAATGATCTGGAATTAAATTGCTCAGGAACTTGACTCTCCATCATACAGTGATAAGAAGCACTTGAGCTGCAGTTCTTTCCCATGGCACAAAATTCTGCCTGAGTGATCGCTGGACTGGGAGCTTTTCCACCTCACCTCCTCTTCCAATCTCCAAAGAATTTAATGTGCTACAAAGTACTTATCTTCCACTCCACTCTGTTTTCAAGGAGGAAGTGACCTGAAGCACAGATCAGATCTTCAGAAAGTCCTTTCTGTTGTACTTCACATTTATATCCATGGAAAGTCCTCCATCTGCCCAGAATATCAGTTTTCCAGGGCTCCTTTTGCACAAGAAAATCAACAAACAAATACTAGCACATACCTTGTGACCCCTTGGGTCTTTACTCCACCTTCTTGATCTCTTCTGCTGTTATAAAAAACAATTTGAAAGATCTCCCATAGCTGATTTTATGCGGGATCTTTAGAGGATTATAGCAGATAAAGAAACACAGGTTTTATTCAAGGTGAGACACCAGCATGATTACAATTCATTGTCATTCAAGCACATAACAGACAGACTGCCTCTGCATCCCTGTTGCTTTTCCCCTGAATGTGGTGTGGAGTTTTAAAAAGAGAAGTTATTGTCTTTGCCTTCCTTGTATATTTTCTCACCACACACACTGGATTATTGGAAGTCTCTCAGTAGCTTTCCTGACACAAGGGACTTGAGCTTCACATACACACACACACATATATATATATGGATAGATAGATACATACATATACATATATGACATCTCTCCTTGATAGCTAATCTGCTTAAATAATCTTAGTTTCCAGATGTTATTGACCCTATCACCTGTTTCCTGTTTCCTTATTATGAGCTGAAGTTTCCCTTCTCCTGCACCCCCAGAGCCATACAGAATTTGTGCGCGTTGCCCTGATTTGCTCCACCTTCTCCTCAGTTCAATTCTGCTGTGGTGTCAAATCTATTTCCGCCTGAGAAAATGCTCAGTACCCTGTATGTACATGGTCTGTGCACAGACACACCCCTGGAACTTGCTTGTATGACCAGCTCCCAAAACCTACAAGGTCCATGGGCAGAGAGTGGCAGAAATGTAGCAGAGACCTGGGGTTCTGTTGATGTTTCCTCTGGTGATAAAGGCTTTGGGGCTGTCAAACAGAAACACATCCGAGCCATGCTTTGGCCTAGGGCGCAATGTGTTTGAAGAAAACAATAAACACAAGCTTCCACTCTACATAGCACTTCATAAATATGTGTTTATTTCCTCATCTTTCACCAGTTTACAGTTTTAACCAGTGCCTCAGTGGTAATGTTTGTCAGAAGCATACAATGGAACTTCAGATAATTTTATTCTGTAGTTATGAAATTAAAAACAAAATAACAGGCCTTTCCATATGGAACTGCGCCAAAAATAATGTAACTAGTTTTTTATAACATATTACAGAGTTACATAAGATTTCAACTTACATTTCTATCTTACTCCATGTACTGTATTTACACAGTTAACTAATTTATTATTTACATTTTTCAAATTCTGTAGTCATAGATCTTTTTATATTGTACATTCTAATTTAAACTTTTATTACAGAAATTATTTAACACGCATTTCAGACACTGCAATTTCAATATTTCACATGAGTTCTAGGAAATTACTGCCTGGTTTCACTAGTGATGTGTCAAGATGCTTCCTTCATAAGAAAATACATATTACAAAGGAGTTTTATAATATTCAGAATCCTGAATTTTGAAAAAACTAAGTACATGGGATGTAATAATGATGATGCTGTTTGCTTTTCTATGCAATATTTTTTTGGAATGACATTTTACCTGAGATGTAAAACTGTTAAATGTGTGGGCTTTTGATAAAAATTTGAAATTTTACATAAATGTCGGCCTTCTCTTTACTGAGAACTACTCCTATCTGTATAGATATATAAATGTGATTTATATATCTATATCATATTTTCCAGAAAAGCCTATATCTACATAAATAAACATTGGTATTATATTAGGAAACTTCCCACTATCCTTAAAAAGCAATGTGCTCAAGTACAATATTCAACTTCTGACACAGACACAATAGTAAATGTGACCTCTAAAGGTAATACTTCCTTCCAAGGGAAGCAAGAGGTACCTGTTGAGTTTGGAAGACACGGCAGACAACTTACGTGGACCCAATGAAGGAAATTTTATATATCCAGTCCCAAAAATGTTATGCAGGAGCATCTGACACAGCAGACAACTTTGGGTCAACTTTCCACGTTATGTGTAACTACCTAAATAACATCTTAATAGAAAAAAAGTTAATTATAGAAAACCCTTACAACAGTTAATGCTGTGTTGTCTTCTCTCGCTACAATATGTATTTTATTAACAAATGATTGCAGATACCAAGTTTAAAGCAAATGGTTGTAGATTCCAAGTTTCTTTTATTCTGTTATTGGTAGACACTGTTAGGCACAATATGATATTCTTTGTAAACATATATTTTGATACATTAGACCAGGAACTGAAGTTACAGAAAGCAGTACACAGACGTGGAAGAAGCACAGATCCACTACACGTTCCAGGCACAACTGCAGCCATCTGGGAGGCCTGACCCTGTATCCATCACAACTGAAACACCCTGCTGACACCAGTGGAAAAGAAATGCATCCTAGTTGCCAAACACTCCGGCTTCTGAAATAATTCTCTTTTTTATCTTCTACCAAAGATTTCTCATACTTTTAAAATACAGATGGTTTCATAATCACATGTTGGTAAAAATGTATTTTACTTTATTCACCCTGAAACACCTAATTATTACAAAGTCTGTGTGAAGAACTATGGCCCCGAAAGCAAATAATGTAACTAACACATTTAGAAAGCTCTCTTCAAAAATATGTATCTACATATTTTTTTAGAAGTTGAAAATAATCTTCCAATTACAAATCATACGAGAAAATAACTCGTTTTTTATTTCCCAAACTTAAAAGTGCACTACACTTTCTGTGCAACACTGTGCAACTCAAGAACCAAACTGAGGAATAGTAAGTCTGAACTTTTAAGTGTATTGCTTATTGCAACTCCCACCCTTCATAACCTGCATGTGTATGGTAGGCACAAATTAAAATGAGTTATTTACATCCAACAGAGCAAAATTAGAATTCTTATCAGAAAATATTTCTTGAAAAAAAATAGTGCACTTAAATCACGTAAGTTTTAAGAAATTATTTGGTATCCCATGGTTATATGAAGAAATATTAATTTTAGTCTATAAACTCACAGAGGATTTTGGTCTGCTAATGACCCACAAGCAATCTGAGTATACAGTTACTGTTATTGTTATTGGGAGCTAGCTCTCTTCCACTGAATAATCAGGAAAAAAAGGTATTAAATTATTTTAAAAAAAGCTTTGTAAAGGTATATTAATTTTCCTTTTCTAACTTGCTAGAAATGGAGAATAAGGCAACAACTGAGATAAAAATATATCTTGCTTTGTAAACCAAGCTTCTTAATACATTTCTTAAAAGTGAACTTCCATGCTGAAAAATTGCAAGGCGTTAAAAGAGAAACTTCAATTCCTTTGACAAGACCATGCCTTCTGTTTAATTCACTATTTTAAAGCACTACAAAATACATTGAGAGGGATTTATTTCAGTGTAATAGATGAGTCTTCAGCTTTAAGTAACTCCTTTTTATGGCTAAAAAGCTTCTATACCATTCTTCAAGACTGAATAATATTTAAGAAAAAGTGCCACCAATTTCCATTACAACCTTCTATATTCTTATATTATGGAAGTATTCTAACCTGATTCCATGGAAAAACAACAGATAGTGTGCTAATATCAGTGTCTTTTGAGTTAAAACCAGACCCCAAAACGCAGGCCTTGCTGTCTCACATGGTCTGTATGATCATGGAAAAGTTCTTTTTTGCCACTCAAAGTAGATAAATTTCACAAACCAAAAGTGGCTGATAAAGGTGACACCGAAGTAATGACAAAATCATTCCATAAGTAGTTTTAAGTCTAAAGTACATAGAAAAGTTGCTCAACATAAATAAGACAGACTACAATTCTCCTGTCGAGAGAAGGGGATAAAAGAAGAAAATTATAAGACTTCTGAACTCATTTTTCATGCTGAGCAAAAAATTCACTTTTAAGTTCATTCAGTGCTCAATAGCCTGCTTTGTGCACTTCTTTGGTATTCTGTTCTCGTTCTGCAAATTCTAACAGAATTTTAATAGTCATCTAACTTCAAATGAGAGAGCGATGAGCTGAAAGCATAACCAGAACAACAGATGCCATGGTGCTGCAGAACACGTTGGTTCTAATGATTTCTGTCTCTTTGTGCTCACTTCTTGTAATGATTGGGGGCATCCGCAAATGCAAACTTCAGTCTGTAGGCCTCTGCTAGGAGCACACTGATGTCTTCATTTCCCCAGTGTACTGTGGGCAAATTCTGTAAAAATATCAGTAACTCCTGATTGGAAAAAAAAAAATAAAAGAAGTAAATATGTTTTTTCAAATAGCAGTGTAATAACTATGTATTACTTATACAATGATCATTTATAAGCAACCACTCATGCAGCACCTCTGTATCCCAAACAAACCTGAGATCCAATTAGGTTTAGTGATTTTTACATAGATACTTGCTATTCAACCTTTCAGTTCAGAAACCTGCTATTAATTGTAGCTGAAATACAGTTATTTGCTAGGTAATTTTTTTTTTTGAGAAAAATAATCTGTGTTGTTGCCTATCCAAGTTGTTTTTATGTTCCAGGGCATAAAGTTATACAGTTGGATATATTTTCAAAATTATGGATGATTGCTGAGTCTGGGATTCTCTCACACGAATGCAAAGCTACTTCTCTACTTATAAATGAAGAATTATGAAATAAATTATTATTTCAGTCAGTTGCAGTCAACTCCCACCTCGATTCTTAGCCCAGGTTTCCCACTCCCTGCTGGTTTCTGATCCCAAAAGATTTTCCTCTCTCTCATATTAGGTTTAGGTGAAATTCCCTTCCAAGAAGCCTAAGCCCAGAAGCAGAGGTAACAAGAAGCTCACTGGGACGGTGCCTCTGTGTTCAGTTCTGATGAACATGCATCAAAATCCACTGCAGCACAAAGCCTCAATTCCTCATTTGTAGGCTGAAACCTGCCAGCTCTGAGAGGACTCCGTGGAAGATCACCTACCACAAATTGTCTCCTGACTTCATGCAAATGACAATTTTTATAAGGCTCATAATTTGACTAAATTCAGGAAGTTAGTTTGCTCCTTAAAGAAAAAAAAAAAATGGGGACCATAAGGTCAGAAACCCTCAAATGTGATGCAAAAGCCATCCTAGGCCAAATTGAAGTTCATGTTTGAAAATTTCCATAGAGCAGATCACCTGTCTCATGCTTTCAATTGTTTTGCTAAACTGTGGCAAAACAGCAAAAGAGAATGAGTCACACCAAAATGAATGTGGATTTTTATGACAAGAGGTATAAGGTAATCTTAGGAATAAGTGAAGTTGTTAAGCCTGCTTGTATCTTCTAAGTGCTCTATTTTTGCAAAAAAAATGCAGACAATTTGTGCACATTTTTATACCTACATATGTATTTGTGAGGATGTGTATATTTTTGTGTGAATATGTCTGTTAAGGTTTATTCCAAAGATGAGAAATAAGTGAATGAGAATGCAATTAAAACCACAGCCATTATCTTGTTATAAATCAGAATCCTGCAGTATCATGTGTAAGTACCCAGGGAAATTATTCTTCTTCATAAGAATCTTATTTTCCTTGTTCTCCCTTCACCCTCCTCTGCACCTGCTTTCATGGAAGATGCCTGTGGAAGCCCTTAACAAAGATTCAGTGATTTTAGCAAACAGCCAGGAGCAGAAATTAACATTAAATGATTTCTTTGGGTTTGTGAGAAAATTATTTTGACTTCATCTATTTCATGGTTTTGCTATACTGGTTCTTGTAATATGAAAAGAGAAAGGATAGAAGTTGAGCAGTACTGTATATTTAATTATGAATAATAAGCAGTAATACAACAGAGTTAGCATGAAAATGTCTCTATTACACTTGAGAGAACACATTTTTAATAAAGTATTGAACAATTGTCAAAATCCCCCTCTTTTTTTTAAATTTCTATGTACTTATTTGACAGTTATGCTGATAACTGTAATTAATAAATTAGCAGTAGAGAGTAGGAGGGTTGTGTGGAGGGATCATAAATGCCTAACTTCATGAAAGTTCATTTCTCCTTTTACAAAAGTAACTTTCAAGCAGCCCTAAGGCACAGCAATTAATTCAGTGAGCTTTGTGAAATTACCTCTTTTACTTTCTGTAGTCTCAAGACTTTTCTGGGTCAGGCTTCTGGCACACACTGGTGCAAATGATTCATATTGCTGGAGCAGTGTTTTGGCTTTCTTTTGGGCTTTGGAATATCCAAAGACCATAGCTTCAATATCCATGCTACACGAAATTTAACATATAGCCCAAATCTGAAATAGGACTGTTAGTGATGAACTAATTTAATACTTCTAACATTAATTTCACATTTGATAATAATTTTCATCTGAATTAAATATATAAATAAATGGCAGAGTAATGCATTGACTGGCCAAGTCCACTTCTGTTTGAGTGGGCATTTTGCCACTGTCACCAAGGGAAAAGACCAAAGTCTAAGACTGATACTGACTAGTGAATATGTGTTATAAATCCAGGTAAAGTAACTGGCCAAAGACATACTACTTGTATGACCATCTAAAGATAAGGTTTATCTTCCTGTGATCTATTACAGAGCTTCAAAACTGGCTCAGATAGAAATAAAGCTTACATCTTTTTAAAAATAAAGTAAAAGCTGGCACAAAACCTTACTAAAGAAAATGTAATTTTCTCTAAATAAGAAAATATTATTTTTCTTTAACTGCTAAAGAAAACTATGCTGCCTTTATTGCTGCATATGGAACATTCTTTGGAAATAAGGAAACTACTATAAAGAAACAATCAAAAACCCCCAAACAAAGTCTTTGTATTTGAAGAAATGTTCAAAGACACTACTTAATATTTACAAGACCACATGACAAGTTTGTCTAAAACTGCTCAATTCAGCATTTTACAGTTAAAAAAAAAAAAGAGCAAGAATTACTAATTACTACAACTGACTCAGGCTTACTAATTTATTATTAATTATCATTCTTAATTTTTTTTGCCAACAGATAAACAGGAACTACTGAGCAGCATGTACAAATAAGGTATGCATACTAACTTCGTAGATTCATTTTCCTATCCACAGTAGTATTAAAATATGAGGCACTCTTTGAAATAAGATGAATGATAATGTGAATTAATATTTACAATTAAAAACTTGTAGGTGATAAACTGCCTGGTCTATTTCAGAAGAAAACTGAATCTAAAAATCAATATTTGTAAAATATTCCTGGAAGAGTTTTGTTTTCTGCTAAATTTAAATGGTATTGTGATGACACCTGGCTGAAGAATCACGGCAGCCAGTAGATCATCATCAGAGCTAGGGTTTCTAAAATCCCAGTCCAATGTTTGTTTATATTTTGGCTGTATCAACAAAAAATATGCTCAAAATTATGTCCTTTGTATTTGGCAAATAGAGTGCCCTGGTTTCCTGGACTCTTACTGAGAGGAACAGCCATATTAATGCCTTGAACTGGGGCCCATCTGCATGGCCCAGCCTGCCAGCACAGCTTCAGCTCGCTCTGTTTGAGGTGTCTCATCCCACAGCACAGAAAGGCATCTCCATCCTCCCTCCCTCCTGGCCAGCCAAGCAGAGGAGGATCAAGGTACCACTTGTATTTGCTCCTGCCCCTCACCGAGCACAACAAGTGAAGAGATTTTAGTCCCAGTGTTACTAGCATGGTTAGAGGGCTGCAGCTGATGTTACCCAGGACAATGTGAGTAAACTGGCATTTTTTAGTGGGGAGAAGAGAAGGCTAAGGCAGGATCTAAGAGCAGCTCTACACAGAGGGGGCTGGAAAGAAGAAAAGACGTGCCAAGAGGCAACAGTAACAAGCTGAAGCTAACTTGTGGTAGGAAGCTAACTTGTCATAAGAAAACAATCCTTTGCAAAGAGGGTGCTTGAGCAGTGTGCCAGGGAAACTGTAAATCTGTCCACTGGGATTTTCACAGCTCGCCTGGCACACCCTGAACAGGCTGCTCAAGCTCTGATGCTGGCCCGGCCTGAAGCAGCAACTTGCACTATGGACCTCCCTTCCACAGTGAAATTTTCCACTGTTTTATTTTTTAAAGGACATGGGCTTCAAAAGAAATACGAAAATGCAAAAAAAAAAGTAAATATTTACCCCTCTGGACCACTTCAAGAAACAATAAAGGTATGTTTCCTGACAAGTAGATGTATGTATTTTTCATTTGTAATTAAAGGATATAGGGGGCTGGTGCAACAGAGTTGCTGGTTCAGATTATGAATAAATTACAAACCTATAAATCAAGCTGACTTTTAAGTATGGCAAAAGTTCTGAATGTAAACTATAGACTAGCCTTTGTTGAGAGATTTCTGGTTTACATTGACGTATTTAACCCACAATTCTGAAATAATTCTTCACTATATTTGAAATGCAACAATTTTCTTACCAAACAAAAACCTTATCTTTTATAGAATTTCACTCATTGTATTTCCACAACTTTAACTACATTTGGATTTACATGGTACTTTACATATGTGTGTTTGTAAAATATGCTGAAACACTTTATATATATATGCTCATATATAAAGTATTTTTAAACACTTAGAAGCAGCTATACAGAGTGCAATTTTAAAGTAAATGTACTTTCAAAATGTCATTTTTCTCAGATAATTAAATATTCTCTTCACCTTGTAGTCAAGACAAAACAGTGGTAAACATGCTGGAAGTGCTGTGGTGTAAAAGCACCTCTAGATGTATGAAGAGTAAAAGTATGAGGTCTGTGTTTTACACACCACAACAGTAATACTGCAGGTTAAGCAGTGGCTGTTATCAGACACAAAATTATTCTTGAAGGAAGAAAGTGTTAACCCAGAAGATCCAATACACATTACTAAAATAAAATACCAGACTATCAGATAGCTCAAAAAGGTGATTTTCAAAGCCTTTATTCCTCAGTTTTCTCTAAAATCAAAAAGGTCAAGGTCTGCTCCTTGTAGGCTAAATCAAAACTGAATATTAATAAAACTTCACTAAATATATATATAATAATTATTACAAAGTTATTGACCTCTTTCTTCTCATTGAGATTTTAACCCAATGAAACTTCAGCATATTAAAACAATCTTTAAAAACCCTAAACCCAGAGCAAAGAAAGCAAATTTTATCATGTTTTGGAATCTGGTTCATTACCAAATCTCCTTACAGTATGACATCTGCTAGAATCCTGTTAGAAATTCAACTTTTAGCATAAGATTGACCAATGATACTGGTTATTTGGCAATGGCTATCTGCAGTTGTTATGCTATTTATTATCACCCCCACTCTGACTCCATATGTGGATCTTGAAGGAAGGAACATCAAAACCAATTACAGAAAAAAATAACACGTTGATAGTTTATAAAACATAAAAATGTTATTCTAAGGAGTAGAACAGTCAGGTCTCTTCTGTGCTAATCAAACCAATATATTTACTTTGAAAATCCAGAGGTTTTGTCTGTGTGAATTATTGACAAGGTTCAATTGCAAGGTTTTTTTTTAATAGAAGAAACTTAACAGGACATAAAACCCAGTAACAGTGTTTCCATTTCAGATAATATCAAATGGCAGTACCTAAAGTTAAAATCAAACTTGAACATACTGAGGACATTAACAGACTTAGTTTTTAGTGTCAAAACTGAGAACTGATCTATTAATTTAACAAATAAAGGCACTCCTAAAATGCAGTACTTTTCTACGAGAGTTGTTAATCCTTCCTGCTGTTAAGTGCAATGTAATAACAGTCTGAGAATCCTGGTCTACCACAGCTCTATTTTATACTGATAGGCAGAACTTACAATCTTGCTATATTTTGTGATCATAAACTTTACATTATACTTTAGGACTGTACATAAGTAACTTAAAGGTAAGGTAAATTAAATTTATATATATTCTTCAATGATTTGATAAGAAAATGCCAACAACTATAATAAGAGCTGTATGTATTACACGTTATGAACACATATGAAACATTGCAGAATTTATGCTGGCACTTTGATTAAATGGCCCCTTCATGAGAGTTATTTGTACTTTCCAAGGTTGTACTTGAAATCCCAGAACATAGCACCTACTTTTAAAGAACTAATGAAGTGAAATTCTACTAAAATTTATTTAGAGTAATTATAGAGACAACCTAAGGAGGAAACCAATTATTGCCAGGGGAAAAAATGCTCATTTATCTTTTTAGATAATAGAGAAATAAACCCTATGCATGCATTAAAAGAAATCTAAATGTTTTTAGGGTTTTATGGGAAATTGCATAATTTGCATAATTGGACCAGAGATGGAACTGGACAATGATTCATACAACCAGATGTGACCACTATACAGGCAAAAAAATTCCTTAATATAGAGATTATTTAATTCCTGTTTTCTTTAAAACATTCGTTTTGCACTTGATTGCATTTGGGATTGTCAAGTGTGAAAGGAAAGGATGGCTAGTGCCAAGTGGGGATGCCCTCTGTGGCCTCAGTGCCCTTCCCTGCACTATGGAGCAGACAGACAGATGTGCCAGAGCTACAGTGCCTCACACCCTGTGGGAGCTGCAGTAGCCAGGCTGGCAGGGTGCTGTGCCGTGTTAACCTCTGATCCTCTTCTCAGATGCTTAGGATGAAGGATACCTGCTGCTTTGGGACTCAGCCAGGCTCACCACAAATCCTCCCCCTCCAGCCTGCTATCAAAGCAGTAACTGCACTGGCTAGTGGCATGAAAGCACAGGTGCAGCACACATGGCAGAGCCGGGATGACCTTGTTCAGCTGCCTTAGTGCTGCCTTTCCCTTCCCTCTGCCCCTCCTGTTGATATGATATGAACCAAATGAACACAGCTCTAGCTCCGAGTACTCCTTTCTTGAGTAATGTTTCTTGCAATATGCTCAGCAATATTCCCCATGCTGCTGCCACTTCTTACTTCTCTAGATGCCCTAACCTGCCACACTGAGTTGCAAATAATGAGCTCTGTTTCTGGAGTGCTGAGCATTTTACTAATTACCTGTGTCCTGGAGTCAGGGAAAACATTTCTTTCCTGTTGGGTCCAGCTGGAATTGAGAATACTAAGATTTCAAAATCTAATATTAAAGAGATAGTAGGAATAGGTCACCTACTGCAGCTTAAGAAATATTTTCTGCAGGCATGGGTTAAGAGGTGTAAGTGGACCCGGATCCTTCAGTGGTGCAGCTGAGTCCCTGTGCTGCTCCCTGAGCATGGAAAGCACTCGGCAGCAATGGCTGAGGTAGCACAGAACAGTCCCTTTTGGATCCTGGATGCAGACATGCCTTCCTGGTTCCTGTAACTTCAAAGACTATGGATGAACCAAAGCTCTGATAAGCACAAGATGGGGCAAGACTGGTTTATCTATGCTAAGTGGTAGGAGCATTGAAGTCTGCACTCGACACAGCCTGAAAGATTTAAGAGACATATTCTTGGCCAGTCATAAATCGGTATCACTCAAAAACTTCCACCGCATATGTGAAAGTTTAGAGGAAAGAAACAAGAGTCAAAAAAATCTGACTCAAATATTTGCTCAAATACTGTAACACTGAACTTCCTAAATGCAATGCCAAACTTGATCTTTTCTTGTACATCTCTTTATTGTGCATTACCTAAATTATGCTCCTAGAATACCTTGAAAGGAACATGAATTCTTTCCATCAGCCTTATACATCTTAATTTTGACCTTTTTTTCACACAACATGCCATCTTAATCAACAGACTATAGCACACAGAACTCAGAACAGTAGGAATCTAACTACAGAGAAAAAAATGTTATTCAGAATTCCAACCAGACTTTTTCGTCTTAAAATGAATATTTAAAAAAAAATCTAAATATTTTAAAAGTTAATTTCTGCAGCTACCAGCTTACATTCAGCACCTCAAGGACACAGTTGTTCTCAACAAGTATATTTTTTTTATCCTTTGATTCAAATACAGTATAAATATATCTACATAATTATATATATATATTCTTTGAGTCAAATATACATTTTAATTCTTCATTTCAGCTGATTAATCTGCCATTAATCTTACAAAAACATAAAGAAGTATGCTATTCTTATAACTGATTTCATACTCCTAATAAGAACTTCATAGAAACACACCTTAACATCCTAAAAATGAAAGCTTATGGAAAGTTGATGGTTTTATCATTTCCCTTTCATGTTTTCCTTTTCATGCCTACTGAAAAAAGATTCCAGGACTCAGCATACTAAACTAGCAATTAAAGTCCTGTTTCATCCGGTGTGGATCTCTTACACAAGTCATTAGCAACCTTAATTGCTAATCATAAAATATGTGGTTCTAAAGGACTATGTCAGAGAAGTCTGTGCTTAGCTTCAGCTCACTTAGCTCAAGAGAAGATTTACACCTTCATTTCCAAGAGTATTGGTTAAGAAGTACATTAAAGGATCACATCTCAGCTGGTATTGTAGGTAGTCTTATTGCCTTCGTCTCAAATAAAAACCAAACCCACAAGTAATCTCCATCCCTAAAACAAGAATCAAATTTGCATGCTAGATCTTTAATTCAACTAAAGTTATTATCCACACTTTGTTATCTCAAGTTTATAAGAGAAGGTTAGGGAGTTAGAATCAAATCAAGCATTGCCACATAACATAAAGGATTTAAGGTTCCTTCCATCCCAAAACCTGCCATGTTTCTATGATACTTGAACACTGATTTAAATTCAAACTTAAATTGGACAGTCAAACAAAAACAGTCCTAGGTTCTTTCTCACATTTAAACTAGAGAAAACATAACTTCCATTTTACATATCTCGTATGGAAACTGAGTATCTCAGGAAGCTTCACACTTGTATCCAGGAAAGTTTCAGTTGATAGAGAGTTCCAATTGAGCTGACAGTTCCAGTTGCTAGAGCTCAGAACAGAACAGCCCTGAACCACTCTGATTATATTTTTTGCCATATTTTTTTAATGAAATATTGTTATATTGATGGTGTTTGGAGATATGTTTACTTCTTATGTACCAAAATACAAATCATAACAAAAAAAAAAAATAAAAACCCCAAGTATGTAATTTACCACTAGTTCCATCCAAGACAAAACAAATAAAGGAGAACAGATGCAAATATCCAGAGTAAATAGTCATGAAGATCAGTTGTCATTCTATAAAAAGAAAATCCAAACAAAATCCATCCAAACATAAATGTACTGCACCAATTAAGGCTGCACCAATTATGGCAGAATTTCATTTCTGAAATGACTTATCAATAAGTTACTACATTCTATCTATTTTTTTCTGTAGTCAAGCAAGATCAAAATATTTCTACAGTAGATTCCAAGAGAAAATTTACAATTCTGCCTCTCCACATAGTCCATATGCTAACTACTCTTCTTGGTTTGGTTTTCCTGACCATAATTTGGCAATGCATTTTAAGTGGGACAATTCTACAGCTACAAATTCACACATATTTCATTCCTTTTCTACAATGACTTAGATTTTAACACTGTAGTATGAATAGCTAACAGCTCAGCCAAAAAAAAANCAACAAAACCCAAACAAAAAAAAAAAAAAAAAAAAAAGAAGAAAGAAAATCATAAAATATCAACTGAATATAATGAAGAACAGGACAAAAGTGTATAAAAATTGTATAAATTTCTAACTTAAAGTAATTATTATGTTTTGACAAAATGCTGTAAATTGTTCTGAGTAAAATCTCATCTTGTTTGAGAAGACATATATTAAGGATGGCTGATGCAGAATTACCTATTTTCTATAACTTAAGTAGTACTGCCTGAGATATGTAACTTTTACATCCAATAAATATGTCACAGTGCAGAGCCTACTTAAATTAGTGTGTTTTTAGAAGTAAAACAAGTAGTCCTAAACACAGTTCAAATGGAATATTGCCAGTATCCTAGGGGATGTAGGACTGAAAGACTATGTCCATTACATTGCTCAATCCCTGCCCAATGAAACCACATTTTGGTGTTTTGTTCTGAATACCAAACAATCATTCCCCACTTGCCATGTCAAAGCCCATAAAGCATTTGTGCTCCTCCAACAGACTTAGGGACAGCAGTACAGAAACCCAATGATCTGGCAGTGGAAGAGACCTTCATGAAGACATCACAGTTAAAGTTAACAACCTGCCCCATCTGATAACTGAAAATTTCCCAGTTAACTTGAGAAGCCTCACAAAAATCAATAAGAAGTAATCTGAAAATCCCTTCATCTCAGAGGAAAATGCCACTGTTCAAATTAAGAAATCAGTTAAGCTTCCTCAGTGAGCACAGCACACAGGCACAAGCACACAAGATGGGATCACCCAAGCTGCATAGGTTTTCCCAATGTCCAAAAACAACAGCATCCCCACAAATTTCTATCCATTCCTTGATGCCTTAAGAAAAAAATATATGATACAGAATGCTTCAGTCAGAGAGAAATTCCAAAAGTCCATCCATAGACAATAGATTGAAGTATCAATTCAAATTAACGCAATGTAATCCAATTGTACACTATAAGCTAAAGAATTAAAATATCCTAAACCAATAAATACTACATGAGAAACATGATTAATAACTGAGACTGTGCTCAAGTCACCTTCAGTTTGTTTGGGGATAAGAAAAATCCCAAACCAGGATTAATCTTCTTGTACCACACAATAACATAAATTTATCAAGTTTTGTTAGAAAATACATGCTGCTATTTATGTCCTGATATTTCATATACAAGATGCTTCAGTTTATCTAATGGTTTATAAATCAAAGTGAAATAATTTATATACTTTTGATCTTTCACCAAAATTACATTATGACTTAAATCTTTACCCCCATTATAAAGCAATCCAAAGGCATTCTAGAAGATAATCATATTCTCTATCAAGTTTTGCTTCACAAGGTTAAACAAGCAACATTCTTCTAATACTCTCTGCTAAGGTCAGTTCTTAATTTCCCAGTCTACTGTTAAACACAATTCTAAAGAAATTACATAAAACTCAAATGTATAATTCTCATACAAGTCCCAGAGAAATGCAAGTTTTTAAAACAAAGAATATATTACTGGAACCATGGAAAAATAATAACTCTAAATGGAGTACTTGGAAGCCCTAAGGTACGTACAAATATCCTAAGGCCTTGAACTTCTTAAGACAATTAAAATACTACCATACCTTCTTTATATAATATTTAGTTGCCTTTCTTACACATCACTATACTGATAAAAATAGATATCTACAAGTCAATTTTGGCCAGCCAGAATTTGAGATCAAATTTCTATATAAGATGATAAATGCCTCAACTTTAATCAAAAATACGTGTTTGTAAACTAACAGCTGAATGCAGGGTTTATTCTTTACTTGCCTACAAAAGCACAATCTCCAGACACAAACATGAGAGAACTGAATGTCTTTTCAGTACAGTGGGTGACAATGGGCTAGGTTAATCTTTTCTGACTGCTCATTTTTAGGATTTCCAAGATGAAAGTCCTAAAAGCTCTTAGGCTATGACTACCTCTTCTTGGTAATCCTGGTCCACACACATAAGGAAATAAACAAGTTTACACTCAAACTTTAAAAGAATCTGCACTTTGAAAGCAGTGGCGTCTGTCATGGTATCAATACTCAAAGAACAGTTTGGCCAAGGAACACTCTGACAATTGCACAGCAGCTCCAGAATGGTCATCAAAGATCAAACTAGGATAAAGTGCCCAATTTCCCACTATGTAAGGAGAACTATTAATAAAACCAGAGAGAATCAATATGGAGAGAAAAAAAAAATTCATAATAACAACTAGTATTGCATAAACTGAGTATGAGTAATATTTTGCTGTATTTTTCTCAGATGTTGGGTTCTTACATCCACTTGGTTTTGTAAAAATTCCAATTATATTAAGAAGAAGGTTGTGGCCTTCAAAAATAAGCCTCAGAAAATCTATCTGAAATGGTTATACAAAGAATCAAAACCACACACAAACCAAATAGGTTTTAAGGACAACATTATACCTAAATTCATTTTCTTCTGATAACTGGACTTGTGACAACATTATTTCTTTTAGAAAACCATACCTTGTGAATAAAATGTCATTTCGTTTAAATAAATAAACATGACCAAAAAGTGTTTCGTGGTCTAGCAAAAAACATACTAACACTTCTAATGGATAAACATTTCAGTGATGCATTGTATGGTAAAACATAAGTGTTTGATGGGCTGGCCACCAACAGTGATGCATCTCTCATCTGTTTCTGCATCTTTAGCAAGATGAGAGGAGGAGTTTCTGTATTTACCACAATAATCTCCTAAAAAGGAAACTATGGCACAGCTTGGAAGATGTGACCTTTTCTCACAGAAGAGAATAAAGACGTCAACTACATGAAATATAACTTTCAGAGGTATATTGCTGCTGGCAATTTTGGGTTGCTTTAATAGGCTTGACTGCGAGCTGGCACTGCCATAGCAGTTCTGTGCCATGCTCTGTCATCTTTTCTCAGGGGTGGCAATATTTAAGAAAGGATGTAGTAGAGAAGAACAGCTATTAAGGATTTCAGATGCCCCTTTTTAACCTGCTGACCTATGGAGATCAGCACCTGAAACTAAGCAAGATGTGTGAGAATTGTGAGGAAAAAAAATTAACAGAAAGCTTCAGTGAATCAGCTCCCGAGGACTGGACGGAACCACTGCTATTCATTCAGCTAACAGCAAGCAAATGCTACTCTGAAGAAAAATTAACATGGGATAAATGAGAGCTCTTAGTATATTTGAAAAGAAATGTCTAATGCAAAAAAAGCACTACCGAGAGCAAACAAGTTGTGCAAAGATTTTACCCTTTATGGCAGCTGAAAGATCTAACCAGGAGTCTACAATAGTAGTAGTAAATCTGCCATAATGACATTTCTGGGAAAAAATCTAATTCTGATTTGTTTACAAGGATGACAAAACAATAGGCATTTCAGTTTTTGTTATTTTTACTGTCTTGCAGTTGCAAAGAGACAATTTTGTTGTAAGACAGCAAAATCTACATGCACTAGCATTTAGGAAACCATGGGAGAGAACAGAAAATTGAAAGACAGAAAATTAATCCTCCTCCATCTTCTTGTCTCAAAGAAAGGCATATGTCACTATGAAAGGCATATGTCACTTCATCCTATTACTCAGCTCATACTCCAAAAGCTTCTGGTTTCTCTTTGTTCTCTTATCAGTAGTTTTGATTGAGTTTGGTTGTCAAGTGTACAGGCTCCTGTGATTTTAGTCTTCTCCAGGGTTACACACTGATAAGGCCAATAATTGACATTGTTATGCAGCAGGTTCTGCTGAACAAATAAACATGGAAAGAAAACAGTTTTCTTTGTAGAGAGATGTCTCCAGTGACAGCTGTGAATTACTAACTAAATGGAAGTCCTGCCAGTGCATTTAGTTTAGCAGATGACTTAAATTGCTTAGGATGAACAGAAGTTCTTCCTTTGTTCAAGAAAAATCCTTTGTATATTGAAATGGAGACAATGTAGAGATCCCTTTGTGGTATTTACTGAAAATAAATATGAACATTGGTTGCTGAGAGAAATATATCTTACAGGAATCAGAAAGAGCTAGTGCTTTTTCTAGAAACTTACAGGACAATAAAATTAGATTTTTATCTGTGTGGAAGATTTGATTTAAAACTTGGACAGTAACAGCAGCACTGTGAAGTAGAAGCCATAAAGCAAGGCTTACTGGAAACTCCTTCACCTTATCCACACCTAGCATCATATCTTCCCTGTCCTATTGCAGCAATCAGACCAAACACAACTCTTGCCAACATGTGCAGATGAAGGGGACCCCAGTTCTGTATCCCAGCCTCCAAACCACTGCTCAATCCCTAAGGAGTTTAGTCCCAGCATCCTTAGAAGCACAGAGCTCTGAACAGAAAATATAGATATATTTCTTTTTACTTCACGTAGCCTTCCATGACAAGGAAGACCACAACTTAGAGGCAGAAAAAAATCAACTTGTTTCTAGAGTTCAATAATGTTATTGGATACAGTGACAAAAATTAAAAACAATAAGGAAAAAACAGTGATTATCCAACAACCTTTTTTAACCAAAATAGTGCTTTTCCTCTATAAATAGGCTTTACAGAGAGTCATAATTTTAGACATATTTACCACTGCAATGTGGTTCTAGCACTATGGGCTCCCAGTTGGTAAAGATAACTAAAAATTGCTAGATTCCAAAATGTTTAGAAGGTATTTGTTTGTAGACAAAAACATTATACATGTTTTAGAAATGGTGACTGACATTTCAAAATTATAATCTAAGGCCAGTTCATTATCTAAGTATTTCAACAACTGTGACAGCTTCAGATGTTTTTTGTACCTACACATGACAGCAACCACGTTCGTCAGTGGGAGTATTACTTGACAGGTATACAACATAAATTTGGGGCTGGTTGCTAACATCACAGATGATCATTACTTATCCTGGTCTGACCTCCTGTGTGGATAACAGGAACTAAACCTAAACATATGGTTGGTGGCTTTTTTAAAATTTCAGGAAAAACATAGATTTTAAATTTTTAAGAGCTACGGAAATTCATTATTAGTTAATGGCTTGGGGTTCTTTTCCATATCAAATTTCTCATACATGAATCAATTCACCTATTGGTTTTCTTTTTGACAAATAAGTATGTCAAATACTTCAGTCATGCTCTCTGAGCCCTCTCTGTGTCTTTGACCTAAGACATCAGAACTGGATGAAATATTGACAAAGAAAACCACCAAAAGGCAAAACAAGGTCTTAGGTTCATTAATTCAAGGATCTAATCACTCCCCTCTGCCACAGTATCATTGTGGGAGCTCATCAGGAGAGATGTAGGCATTGCCCATCCCACAGATCTCTTTTGGAGCCACACATCACAGGGTACAGCCTCACACTCCAGAGGTATGACCTATTCTAATTTTCCTTTATTTGCATTTTTTTTTCATTTGACTACATCAAAATACGGCTCACTTGAAGAGTTCAGCTGAAGAAGTGAGCCAAGATTTGTCTATGTAACTGCTCTGTTCTCCTCACTTTGTCAGAATGGTAAATCTGTGTTATCTGCAGATTTCTATTGTCAGCTATTTTGTTAGTGGAAATGCTGAAAAGCCTCATACTGATTGCCACAGACACACACTAGATAAGCCTCCTCTTGAAGATGATTAACAAAAAAAAAATTTTTTTAAAAATTTAAAAAAAAAAAAATTTTAGTCTTCCTAGTAGGACATTGTATTCTATTTTTGTTGATACTGTTAAATGCTATTTAAGTGTACAGAATAAAATAGACCACAGTGTGAAATTATGATATTGCACATTTGCATCCAATGTAGATTCACTTTTCAGAATTAAAGATAGAAATTAAGCTGTTAAGTATGACCTGGTGAAAAAAATGTTTTAATTGTTCCTCTTAACTGAGTAAAAAAATTGGCTAAGTAAATACTAATAAATAATAATTATTAGAGAGATGATAAGTAAAGATGATAGAATTTAATACTTGTAATCAAAATATATCTTTCTTATCTTCCTGAACATAGTGTTTTCATCCCACAGTGCCTTCTGAGATAGATAAACAAAAATTGCCATACATACAGGAAGCACTTACATGTTACAAGGTTTCCATTAAAAGCCATAAAGAAATAGGAACATAAAGCTCTTTTTGCAGACAATATTAATAACTCATTACTATTGTTAGCTGGACACACTGTGGTCACTGGAAAACTAGTCTCATTACAGTATTATCCTCTGATATGTTGGAGTTTCCCTATTTACAGTCTTCCTGAAAATGAGGAAAAGATTTGGATGGCCTAGGGGTAAAGTGAACAAGTCCATCAATAGGACAAGTTCTGATACCTGTGTAGATATATTAACAAAATTGATTGAGTATTCAAAATCTACATGGAGGCAAAAATAAATACCCAAAACTATCCAAATAGTTAAAAATATCCAAAAATTTTTTTAAATCTTTCTGAAAAGTCAACATAAATAAAGGTAATAAAATGGCAAATTATTTCATTGCAGTTCTAGAGTTCATTGCATGACCTGGAGTGTATTGCTTATTGGTGAGTGATCATGTTGCCACAAGGGAAATGACAACACACTCAGCAAGACTGAAATAGGAGTGAAGCATGAAATAGCCTCCTTGCAGCCCCAGCAAAGCACAAAGTCAGACTACTTATGGTGACTGGAACCATTCCAAGCCTAAAGCTACCTCATTTATTTTCTGACACTGTGTTGAGATAGCAAAGTTGCAGTGTGGATTTGGAAAGCCTCAACAGTCCACTGCTGATTCATGCAGTTAAATCTTGCTGTTAGTACATTATATTTATGCTGTTATCATGCTACTTTATGGTGGGAGACTTCATTACGGTCAGAGCCAGAGCAGATGATGAACAACATGTCAAGAGGAAACAACAGTTGCTTGCTTGCACTAAAACATCATCTAAATATCAGGTGAAATTAATTCTAGTGATCAAGAACCATTACCAGTTTCAGATATAGTCAGACAGAACCTTATTTCAATGATTATACAAACATATAGCCATGTATTGCCAAATGAAAGATTTAACTGTTAATTACATGAGAACAGCTTATTTACATTGAGACTTTAACATGAGTTCTTATTTTCCTTTGATCCAAAGAGTCCTTCTTTGGCTGTGTGTGTTCTTTGCATCTTCAGGAATACTGTGGTTTGGATTTTTCTAGAGTTTCTTATAGTGCATCTTCAGCAATTCTATTTGCTAACTATAAACAAATAATTTGAACAAAATCCCTGGGAACCGAAACCGCAAGAAAAGCCCCTGGCTCACTGACAAAATTTTATCTGAAAAGCCAGATTTGGAAAGCACTATTAAAAAAACTGTCTATTGATCAGCTGCAACCTCCAATCAAAAATTCACCTTTTAATTTCTAATTTCTTTGATCAAATCTTCAAATAAGTTCAATCATTCCACTGGAGTATAATTTTGGGTACTGAGTTTCTTTTGCTGAATACCTGGACTTTGGTTGCTCTGAAATAAACTGGAATATTTTGTCAATTCTGTGATATTAATTTAATTCCTTAAAATATTTTTAGATATTTTCATCTTTCTGTAAGTAAAATCCATATTTATTCTGTTTCTAATGCTCTCCCCATTAAGACTGTAGAAATGGGCATTATATAAAATGAATGTTATACCACCTTCCACTTTTATGTTTTCAGCATTAGTCATTTTGTTTTGGTCAACTTTCTCAATTCTGTTATCTTCACCACAGCAATTTTAGCTGAATTAGCTTCAGTATAATTTGCTGACACACTTGACAGTCTGGCATTGCTTTTCTACAGCAAATATCCACTATTATGTAGATATTTTTATCCTAAGGCTAAAATTGTTAAGACAAGCAACTTTACTGAAGTAAAAATGATAATTCTGCAATTAAGATGAACTCAATGTTTCCTCTGAGAAAGAAGTAATTATGATGAAACCATTCAAGATACAGCATGCCTGTAACATAGCATAAATGAAATCTGGACTGACAAGAACACCTGATGGAATTTAGAAGAATCAAAAATCCCCCCCAGTGCCCAGAAGTGTACTATTGTGTCAGGTGAAAATTCAATCATGGAAAGTTACACATTATGTGCTCTTCCAATGCACAAATCATAGTTGGAACATATATAAATGAACCCATTAAAATGCACAGCTGTGGGATTTTTACCAGATAGCATAACCTCTTCTGGTTTGGATGGTTTTGGCTGGGCTTTTTTGGGCTTCTTTCTTTGCTTGTTTTTTTTTAACATAAAGGGAGATTCAATACCTTTGAGGTTTTTCCAGACTGAAAATTTCTGGCAGTAATTTTATTTTCTATTGGTAGAAGGCCTTCTCTGGTTTTGCTAGTTACTTAAGATGGGCTAAGAACAGCAAGTCCAGAATGAAACAGGACTTTTTAAAAACACCAGAATATGAATGCAAAAACCTCAGCTCAGCTTTTCCATATGATTTTCTGTCAGGATTTTATGCAGTATTAACAATGATATGTGTAAGTCTTAACTATAAAACAAAGACTAAAACTTTTCTATCTTGGTAAAATGCTCTGCAAATTATATCTGAATTGCTCTGCATATTTGCAAAACATTTTTTGTTTTGAAGCCTATTTACTGAACTTATATTCTATTGATTCTCAATGTGCCCAAGTGAATATACTTTGAAAAGAGGTATGATTGTATTTATGTAGCAGCAGCGTGCCTCCGGATGCCTGAGAGCCTACTCAAAATATTCAAAATGCTATGCCTTTTTTTTTTTGCTCTGTGATCAATTTAACTCTTCAACAGCAGCATTTACTAAAAATGGTGAATTCAATTTGTTAAATAACTCAACTGAAGCCAAAATCAAATTATTATTCTGGTTCACTTAAAGCCATCCAAAGACCTAGGGGGTTATCAAGAAACTACTTTATGGAAAAGAGAACAGAAATCAATCTGTATTCGTGCATCCTTCCCAGAGGTTTATTAGCCCAGCAACATTCATCACCCATTGCATTCTGTGTGAATACTTTTAATCTTACTCTTTTTTTCTAGAATAGGTAAAATAGAATCCTGTTTCAATTATGACATGCACAGTGTGATTTTTAGATGAAATCACAACTGCTTAACCTAAAAGTTATTAGAAAATTGTGCCAAAGCCGTAAATATTTAGCAAAAGTTATTTATATAAACTTACTGAAAAAACACCAAATCTGTTAGAGACTGTCAAGAGTCCTTTGTCCCTAAACAGGTATTTTCCCTCTTCATATGTAATTGTCTTTTAAAGAGCTGGAGGAGGAAAAAAGTTTCCTATCAACTTTATTTTAACCTACAGATTTATGAATTCCAGGATAATACTACATTTTCATAAATTTGAATTCATTGTGCTCTTTGCACATTAGTAGCATTAATATGTGTCTTTCTGAACAGTATAGATTTGCTACAGCTTTTCAAACTCTATCTTCTGCAGTTGAATATAACAAAACTGTGGTTCCCCTGTATCATAAAAAAAAAAGGGTACTAAGGTTTTGAGCAGTTTGTTTGGGTTTGGTTTTTTTTCTAATAAACCTATCTTCACCCTATGCAATATTCTGATAATGTGAAGAAACATAAAAACCATATGGGTACCATCAGTTGTAAGACTACATTACAGGTCTGTTAAAAAAAAAAAAAAAACAAAAAACAAAACAAAAAAAAAAACCAGAAAAAACCCAATAAAATATACAATCCACATTATAAACAGCATTGTAAAACCATTTTCTGATCTTGCAATGTCCATGTACTGTTCAAATACTTGCACACTAATATCCACAGTAGAAAAATCCAAATCACAGTATTCCTGAAAATACAAAGAACACACAGAGCTAAAGGATTCTTTGGATCAAAGAAAAATAAAAACTCATGTTAAAGTCTCAGTGCACCTAAACTGTTCTCATGTAATTGACAGTTAAATCTTTAATTTGAAAAAATATGCTCTATATTTGTATAATCATTGAAATAGGGTTCTGTCTGACTATATCTGAAACTGGTAATGGTTCTTGATCACTAGAATTAATTTCACCTGATGTTTATTTTCTTCATGTATTTTAATGCAGGCAAGCAAGTGGGAAACTCCAAGTACTCCTCTTCTGCTCAGGAAAAGGTTGTTATCCATCATTAAATATCTTATGCATGAATGCTTTATGACCATCAGAATATTTGGATCCAAACACTGGTTTCTGTAACACTGTTCATAAAGAAACCTCCTTTAAAATAGCAGTGATTATGCTACGTTCAGTCCAGGGCAGTCTTGTTCACTCTAAAAGTTGCATTTGCTATTCATTTTTGTTGCTACATCTGGGCCTGTTTATTAGGTGGCAGTTAATTCTGCAGGGACAACCTTCAAGAAAAACAATCGCATAAGGGACATAAAGCCATATTAAACATTTTCCTGCAGTTAGAAACAGCATTAACAAAAACAATAAAGAAAAAAAGCCCTCAATCTAGCACAAGTATCACTAAGTAATTTCCATTAAAAAACTGAGAATTAATTCCTGGGGAAACAGGAAAAGCTGACCAATTACATTATAAGGTTAATGGTAATAATCTAATCACATTCAAAATATGTACTTTTCAGAGAGCAAAATGAAATAAAGAATTTGGTAAACTGCAGAACTTTGCAGACACTATGTAGTCAGCTTCACAACATTAAAGAACTGAGATCCGAGAGCTTTTTTGGTACCCAGAGTTCGAGACAGAATTATTACTATGCCATTGTTACTGCAATGATCTCTAAAGTTCTACATCCAGGAAAACCTCCATGTCTTCTATTTGTTTCAATCCTTTATATTTCCTTCTTCAAGAAACTCTGATCCTGAAGAGACTTGCAGATAGTCTGGGACCAAGTGATATGTTGATAATACTCTTTTTCACCTTGCTTTGCTAATTAGTCACTATGAAAAATGAGTGGTAACAGAAAGGTTTAAACCAAATCAATAAAATACATTAAATCAATTATTGGTAAGAATATACAGAATACATAGTATGATTTTACAGAATAACTATAAAGTAAAATAAAAATTAATTCTAGAGCTCACTCAGTGACAGTAAAACACAAGATCCATTACTAAATAAGAGTAAAGTTATTTTCCTATTATAATCTCAAGGCTGTGTTTCCCACAAAAAGAAGCCCAAATTGTATTCAAATCTATAAAACTAAATTCCTTAAATTCAAATAATAAGAATAGGGGTGCACACAAAGGCAAGGGCTCAGATGTCTCTGAAGAGTTAACTCTGTCCAAAGAAGGAATGTGTGCTAAAGAAACAGATACCTTCTCCATGAAAACATTCAGAACGTAAAGGGATCTTCCAAGCAATATGAATTATATAAACACTATGTCCTATAGTTTTTCTCCACACAAAGGAAAACAGCAAGTTTTAGAGGAATTATGTTCAATATCTCTTTCCCTCTATCAAGCAGTCGCCATTGGATTTGCTCCTGGATGCTTCAGAGCTTCCATCCCTCCTCTTTACTGGCAACATCTCTGGTAACAATCAGTACAGGAAACAACATCTGGGCTTGCAAAGAGATATTCACATCCTCAAGGAAGTCGTCACAGACTATTTAATATTCAGACCGTTAAATGTAGGATTTAACAGATGAATTCTGATTTTTGTCAATGCCATATTCCTTCATAAACAATACAGTGACATAAATATTTGCACAGGATAGGGTGAGATCAGAAGTGACTAATTCACACATGTCTTTCCACTGACTACAAATGCAATTTAGAGTGACTTTATTTCTAATTTAGACCTGAGTTACAGGATTCACTTTATTTCGCTAAACCTTAAGCCAAAGTACATAATGTAACACATTTTCAATCTAACTGGTCTCTGAAACATGAATCAAATCTTCATATAATATTTGTACTGAACTATGCAGCTGGTTAACATCTTTGTTACTTAAAAGATAATTATTTGAAAAATAAGGAAGACATTAGCTAATATCACACATAATTCAGAAAATTGAAAAAATTGCACACTTTGTCATATAGTTGCTTTGGGTTTTTTTGAAGAACACAGAGAAACACTAGAGTAAGAACTCTGTCATACTAATATATGGAATAATGAACTCAGCTGTCAAATACACTACATCTGTTGTTAAAGATTTTGTTCTGTATGAAAGAGAGGTTAGAAGTTAATGGATTGCAGTATGCCACACATGAAATCCAAACACAAATCTGCACTTTCAGTGCTTACATTTGAACTTTTTAATTTGATGCATCATCTAAAATTGCAACACATCCCCTGACTATCAGAAAAGCAAACTATTCAAGTAACAACTTAATTTGAAACTAACTGCAGAAAAAAAAAACTGATGAAAAGCAGTTTTTCAAATGACATTAATGTTCACATGGAAGAAAATATGGACTATTCAAGACTGTAAGTTACTATATCCCTTTTGGTATTTTTTTCCAAATAGTAAGCAAAAGTGAAAGTATTGCAAACTGACACTTGTGTGTAATGAGCCAAAATATATCTCCAAACTGTTCTGGTGAGAGACATAAGTTCTTAAGACCTCTGCTCTTCAAGCACGCTCTCCACCTACTTTGAAGAAAAAGTAGCTGGCCATCACTTCAAAACAATTCTCTGTACTCTTCTTACATCTTACACATGTCCTCTAGAAAGAGCCCCTGCAGCTTTTACAGTGAAGTACCTCATTCTCTTTTAGATGCTCTCAATGCTGTGCTAAGGAAGAAGGCACTTGTTACTACCTCCCTTGATTTTCAGGTTTGTTAAACTCCTGAGAAATGAATGACTTCGTAAAAGCCACATGCCTTGGAATTACACTTAAAACAAGTGAGGGTAAAAGTGAAGTTACTAAATCTCAACACTCATAACAAAGATTACAGTTAGAAATATTTACAAAATATCAAGATCTTCAAAAAATTAAAAAAAAAAATTATTCTACTTATATCAATATCAAAAGCTGAAGATCTTTGTCCTGTTTCTTATCAGCAAGATTTCAGTTTTCCACTTTGCATGCTGCATTCAAAAAAAATTTTTACTGATACAGTATGCTGGCCCTGTGGAACTAGTCTCCTTCAGCAGGGATTTTGAAAATTTCTTCCCATTTTGACCAACCTATTTCAGTACAAAAAACAACCGGACAGATTTCCCAAGATTAGTCATGGCTGCAGTGATTAGGTGTTCAAGGACTACTGTTCTTCCTCAAGTGCTTTGGAGACAGCAGGGCTTAGGTCACACTGACTGCTGTGATTTATCTGATAATATTAGACTAGATCATATCACAGAATAACTTCTGAGTTTCAGTAGCAAATACATATATTTAAGCTACTTGTAATTCAAAATCATTGTACTACAGCTAGTAATTTTACTATGTGCCACTGATCCAGATATCTTGAGGAAGAAATAGAACTTCTGGGAGAGAGCTAGATGGAAGGACGGCAACAGAAACAGGGGCAGACTTCAAATTCAGATATTACAAAATTTATATGTATTACTGGAAGTATACTAAATATTATCTTTAACATGCCAGGCAGGAGTAATATATTATTCCTATGGCTCTTAGCCTAGAAACTCAAGGAAAAAAAAAAAAATAGGTGAATTTAGGAATGAAAATATACACATTGCTAGCTATATAAGATATGAAGAAAAAGTGGGGTTGGTTTGTTTGTTGCTTTTTAAAAAAATATTTTCATTCCCAGCTGTACACATTTGAAGCCAAACTTTGGGAGAAAACAATGTATAACATAGGAAAAATAGGTCTACAGTATAATCAAAAGAAAATGGAAAGCCATACAGAAAGAGATAAGTAAGGTAGTGTTACAATTTTTATTTCCTTTTTCATGCTTCTTAAGCCATTTTTAGTGTGCAACTTAAACTGGTCAATCTTCCATAGCTTTCCAGACAGAGGGCAAGTTCTCCTTCTAGTACTAGAGGAGTATCAGTATTAAAAGAAGGACAACCTACAGTCTCTCTCTTACATTTCAGTTCAATATTAAAATTTTGCAATAATAATTTCTGTGGGACAAAAGCTGTACTTCTAAGACTGTATCTTAATCCATCTTTGCACTGTTGCATTTAATTTACAATACACTCACATTTGGAGAGCAGGTCAAGACATTCATGACAATCAAAACAGGCAGAAGCTTTTGACAAAGTTGAGTGGGGTTGATAACAGAGCAGTTAAACTATTACCAATCACATCATTCTCTGTTCATTAAGCTCTGCATGCAAAAATAAAGTCAGCAATTTTAGTATTGCAAATTGGCTTTTCTGAACATAAATGATTCAAGAGTGGTGAATCCCAGCTGTCTCCTACCAGTACTCAGAGATTAAGGAGCGATCTCACGTTAGGTTGCCAGCCATGACTTTCAAAGTCCAAAACAGCAGAGCTTCCAGTTGCTTGAAACACATGACAATATACTGAACATCTTCCAAAAGTGCTCTCACAGCAGGGAATAAAATCACAGCAGTGTTAGTAGTCAGGCTCTTTACAGTTAGAAAGATTTCCATGTTCACAGTTCTTAATTCTTTACAGGTTTTGGTACATCCACAGATAAGTCCCTATTAGCTTCCATACACAGCAGAATGAGGGCACAAAATCATCTAAACATAGATGATTAGAGAGAAGGAGGGCAAAC
This sequence comes from Phainopepla nitens, assembly GCA_013400175.1. Lineage (NCBI taxonomy): Eukaryota > Metazoa > Chordata > Aves > Passeriformes > Bombycillidae > Phainopepla > Phainopepla nitens. Next base: position 230,146 of record VXBQ01001271.1, on the reverse strand, counting down.
ATTCCTCTGTTAAAAAAAAATGAATCCTTTCAGAAATGTAAATTTAAAATTTTTTTCTTTAATTGAAAAACATTTATTTTTACTGCAGGAGCAATGGGAACTATTTTTTTAGCACAATACATGCCAAGAAGCTAAATTAAAATGGATTTATTAGACATCTAATATAAATAAGCACTCCTATACTTTCAGGCAGAAAAAGTAAAATTTAAAAATTTACATCCTAAACTATGTAAAGATCACAAAATATTAATAAAATCTCTATTATTGTGGTTGAGTGTAAAAAAATAGTATGAAATTACATTTCTGATACCTGACATGTTTCTATAGAAAATAATTTCTAGGAAAGATGATAATATCAAACTTTTTAAACTAAAGCTAGTTACTTATATAGACACCAGAAATGAAATGAAATTAAATGAATTTGTCTTCTAGGCATTCTTGTTATTCAGCACTTATCTATATTTTAATAAGATATACAATTGTGTATGCATTCATTTTGGTAAACTAGTCAATAAGACTTACTTCCTATATATAAAATAATTAAATAATAATTATTTAAAATATAAATAAGAATAAAGCACAGTCACTTGTCCTGAAGATTTTATGGCTCAAGTATAAAGCAAGAGATAATAAATTCACAGAAAAGTAAAAAGAAGCAACACAAAACTCGTCAATGTGACTGTAAGTGCTCCTAACAGACTCAAGCCAACCTGTCAAATCTATTCTGGGCGTAGCAAAAACCCAGAACTTAGCATGACTTAGAGCAAAGGAGCTGAATATCTGCATTAGGTGCTCCATTTAAGTAAGGTGGGAGATAGCACCACTACTTTCTTGCAAGTGCAAGCGGTGATGAAGCTGTCACCACGGGCTGATAGACTGGAGTCAGCATCTCAGGGCTGAATCCGAGATGCCATACAAGGTGTCAGTCCCTTAAAGGCCTCAAAAGGGAAAGTGTCTGAGTTTCCTTGGTGCTCTAAAAGGAAGGGAGCTAAGGGAGATGTAGAGCAAGAAAGCAAGAAAAAATGATGGACTGAAAAATGTTCTTTACAGCTGCTTCTTTGCAGTCTGGGTGAATATAATTGGAGTAAAAATGCATTTGTCAAAGACAAAGAAAAGGACAATGCAGTAATAAAGATGTGAGTTAGTGACAGCATGGGTGAAAATGTCTTTTAGACAGACAGAAAAGTCTATATGTTAAAATCATGAATAAGAAAAGATCTGCAAGACAGATTCCTTACCACAACATATTGAATATATTTTTGTAGCTCAGCTATGTCAACAAAATGATCACTTCCCTAATGTACAAATCTAACAGATAAGCCAGTATGAATTCAACTATTACTAACTTAATTAAAATTACCATTAGCTTATATTCAGTTCAACAGTTGAATCTAGTCCCTGAAGTCTTGTTTCTGTAAAAATCTTTCAGATACCTTGTACATTCCAACAGTAAACTCAGTAGCCATATTGTCTAATATTTCAATTCCAAATATGTTCAAAATCATATATGAATATTTTATCACTTAACAGCATCAGCTATCCACACCTCTCAACAATTCAGGAGAATTTTGGAATTATGGTAGTAAGGAAAATGAATAACAGCAAGCCAAAGTCTGAGACATGCTAATGAGCAGAAAGGTTTTCATTACTTGCATGTTTAATTACTCAGGCTTAGATAGTAGAAGCTAAATTAATTTCATATTTTGTATTCAAAAGGCATACTTTATCACATTAAAAATATATTTTTATTTGTATTAAGCTTACTGCTTTTTTCTTTTTTTTTTTTGTCTGACAGTAGTATGGAACCACTAAATTAACGTAGAATATTCATCTCATCAACAGAACCATCAGAAACTAAGAATGATCTGTTGGAATCTATAAAACATTACACTGGTTACAAGGGAAAGTCTAAGGCAGAGTGAAAATTTCTGCCATTTACTGCCTAGCCATTGTGTTCCCTGCTCCCCCACATGTGAAGTATAAACTGCTAATCTGAACCATGAATAGAGAACCAGAGCTATCCAAACTACCTCTCTGTACCTGGGTTTGTGGGGCACCCTATCTAGATAAAGAGGACTCTCTATAAGTCAGAGCCAAGAAAGAATAACAAGCTCTAGCAAAAACTAAAAAAACCCTCACTCTTTTCCATAATATTAATCTTTGTATTATATATGGGCATGAAATATTTAAAACATCTCCCTGAAAATATGTCAGTTTAATTTCACTGCTATCAAAAAGTGACTCTGGGGAATTTGAAAATTGCTGAATGTAATAATTTTTGTCCTCATTACATAGCATTGCATCACACAGCTCACTGCATTAAATAGCAAATTTCAAAAAAGGATTATATCTTACTAGAAAGATTACTGAATAAGTAGGACAAAATGTAAGCAGCTTTAAACTCCTAGAAAAATAAAACCATCTGATATTTTGTACTTAACCAAATAAATGGCAGTGAGAGGAATAACTTGTTCAAATGATTCAAAAGAGGACAACTATCATCAGGATTTAATTATCATTTTACAATGAAAATATTATTTCATTGTGTTACTTGAAGCATGAAAAATATGGCAGAGCATCAACACAGTTTTATATGCTTGTGTTCCAAGTCTATATATACACTTGTTTAGGTATATACATGTATATCTATAATATATACATATAATATATACACATGAATATTTGAACATTTGGAAATCTGAGTTGAAACATTTATTTCTTCCACCCATCCTTTATCAAAACTTACTTCCCTTCATATCTTTACATTTAATTCTACAGGTATAAACCAAATACTAAGCAATTTTCAGGTTATATTACTCTATAGTATGATTCCAGCCTAACTTATTTAATTTCAAAATGTATTTCTCTGCCACATGACAATACACAAAAGAGTCCCCAAAACTACAACCACACACATTGTGTGTCTGTAATAAGGAAATATTGATGAATGAACATTTGATATCTAAGTCAATTCATCTGTTCATATCAGGAAGAATAAAAATCACACTTTTACTGATTGCTTTGTTGCAGATATACTTAAAAGAATGAAAACAAATATCGTAAGAGCAAAGACTATTTTCTATCATCATCCTGTTTGTAATATTACTGATAATATACTTCATCAAATACTAAAAATAAAAGTATTGTGTAACCAATTCCTTTAAAATTAGCCTTTCATTCAAAATCTGTTCAGTGTCTCTTCTGGCAAAGTGCCACATCTGATGTTCTTGGGAAATTATTCCAACTTTAAATTCCTGTGAGGTCTGTATTTTCTATGGAAAGAGGTCAAACAGACATGTAAAAGAAGAGCAGGAGTTTTTATAGCTAATAGAAAAGAACCAGGCCCTCTGACTGACAGGAGAGACTTCCCTTATTCCTGTCATATGCAGAAAAGCAACTACAACACACGTTACATGCAAGAGAAATGACTGAATGCAAGTGATTCTTGATACAGTTTACGGAACAAAACAAATTCTGTACAAAATGTACTATAGCTATGACTTCTCAATAATGTGAATTCAATGCAATCACAGTACTCCAAACAGCATATACTGAACTTCCCAATTTTCCAGTGTAGTTTAAGTGCTTATTGCTTTGAAAACTAGGCAATGATCTACAGCTATTATTAACAAAGCAGAAGAAAAATGGATATTATTCTTGCCTGTGGGACAGAAGTATCATTTGGAGAATTGATAACACTTTAGTTTAGCCATTTTAAAAGGTCATGTTACAAAATAAAGAAGGCCAAGGCTTTTAGTGATAACATATGATGGTGATAAAACTAGCAAGGATCTACAGATCCTCAAAATTACCAATTGCATTTCTATGTTGTAAGCAATCTGAAGCAGTGTGATAAATGTATTCCAGTGTATTCCTGATTTTTGTACTTTATATTCTAGTTTACATGGCCTATAATGAAATTAAACCATACAGAAATACCTTAATTATTAAATAAACAAACAAATCTGAATGTGTGTAAGAAGAGCAATACCAGTCTTCACAGTACTATACCATGGTATAATTTACTTGAAGCATAGTTGTAACAGATTTGGTAGAGAGATGAAAATTATGCTCTTTGGTGCAGGAAATCAACATCAAAAGTTTAATAGGGAAGATTAACAGTGAACAATTGCAATCAAGAGGTATGGATACCAACATTAGAGATGATTTTGACAAAGTACCATAAATTGAGAAAATCTGACAGTGTTAGCAGGTAGTAGAAATTAAAGCTGTTATGTTCTGCCCTTAAGGATTTATTCATTTCAAAGACAGGCAACGACAGCTCTGAATAAATCCTTTCATGAAGATAAAATAGATTGAAGTGATACACAAATTTGCACAATGGTTCATTTGTAGACGGCCACAGAGTTCAGTTTCTCTGAAGAGAAAATAAGCTGGTAATGGGCCATTTCCCCAGGCTAGGCAATGGTGGGGGCTTTGCAGCACAGGCTATTCCCATTCAGCCTTCAAACTTAAAGACTTCAAAGCCTTTTATGTATTCAATGTGTATCACAGGGTAAAATTCAATATAAATATTTCTATGAAAGTGAACTGTCACCAGGTCACAAAAATAACTGGACTTCTATGGATGTATGCAAATGATTTGCCTATCTACCATATTCAAATCTTACAAACAACTTCCTGATATGCTTTTAGCTTCCTAATGAAAAACAGCCTTCTTATTTTAAAAGACTGCTTGCCCAGCTTTTTTGAAAGAATGAACATGACCTTGTTAGAGAATGTTATAGAGATGAGAAATTAGAAATAAATACTTCACTGAAGCACTTAAGATTAAAAAAATCCAGTTACATTTTCAGAAAATCTTGGCAAAATACCAGGTAACACTATCTTCAGAAATCATCTTCTCAAAGTCTGCCTGAGTTAAAACAGCAGTTTTTTTCCAGAGTGGACAAAGAAAACACATCTCCTACTGCTTATAGTCCATCACTTCAGGTCTAACAGTTTTTGAGCAACTCTAACAAACAGTAAGATATCATCAGTCTTGCTGCTCCTATTTTGACTTAAATTCATCCCCAAGTAATATTAGGAAGGTAAATCTAAGAAATGCCACCCTGTGCTTGAAAAATATCCTCTTCACTTACTTGAAAATCTTTCTCCTCCAGGATCTCTTTCCTCCACCTGACAAGGAAGGCAGCACAGACGTACAAGTGGAAGTGAGAAAAACCCTCTGGTTCAGACTGGAAAAAATAAAAATAGATCACCCTTTCAATACACAAATAATAATAATTTTGATCACTATATGCCCCATGTGTATTTTTATGACATTTACTTCTAAATTCAAATGTCAGATACATTTGTCTCTCTTTGTATCACAAACATGCTTGCATTTAATCTATTCCAAACCTATTTGTTGTTATTATCTGTAACAGGGACAGAGGTGAGGCAGCTTCCATTTCTCATATTTAAATTCATTCTTTACCAAGATGTTTTCCATTTCTGGTGTTACCCATTAGCTCATATGTGGTATGAAATACTGTACTGTCCAGCTCAACACTGTGGCATGAACATATGTTTCATCTCCATTATTAAGTCAACTCTACTATTAGCAGTAGCTCTTCAAGTATAAACGTTGATATAGGAAATTATTAAGCATTGTAAAAATAAAAATAGCTGGTATTATATTGAACTGAATTAGATGTTTTCACTATAGGAAGAAAATCTACTCATAAGATGAAACATTCAGATTCTGCAGCTTTCTGTTCTGGTTCAAGTCAGCAGATTCCATCACTTTATAAAACTCCTCCTAGAAATTAGCATTTTATAATTTCACATAAGAGTTTAGAAAATTTTGTGATGAGGCCTTTAAAAGACATCACTAAGTTTTATCATATTATCAAATTAATCTTAGGTTTTATTTTCTATACCACTAAGAAGCGAAAAAATAAAAAAAACAATTTAACTGATATTAAATTATCAGTGTTGTGACTGTGAACTAATGCTACATAAAATCTCATTACAATAAAATTTGTAAATAATGATTATAAAATTAAGCTACATAATCTGGCAAATTGAGCTACATTTAAATGCTGGTATCTATATAATTTACAAGATCTAATTATAGTGCCTTAAAAAAAGTTTTTTAATATTCTCTGCTGGTCATTTTGAAACTGAAGTTTACTCTTTAGAAAAATAGTGTTCTGCTCAGGTGTAGTGAACTGAAACAACTTCTTACATAAAGCGTAACCTGATAAAATATCTATGTGATTGCTATTTACCCTAGAACAACATGGTATTTAAAATTTGTGCAATAAATGAACTTCCCAGCTATAAGTGAGACAGGAAAAATATTCTCCTACTACTCTATCCTTGACTGATAAAAGAGCAGAGTGCTACAAGAGGTTTGTAAAACACCTTGTTAACAGCTACAGACACTACAGACTATCTGGTCCACCAAATCAGTAAGGCTCCAGAAAAGAGATAATAGCAATTATTTGGAGGGAAGCTTTTAAGTTTAAAAGTGTACTTGGAACTGAAAATAAGAATTATCTAATTTTGGAAATACTTTTAAGGAATTGTAGAAAAATTATCTGGACATGTTTAAGAACCTCTATTTCGTCTTGTGACTTTTCTGGGGTTTTTTCACCAATAAAAGTTTCTTCAAAATGAAGCTCTTTTAAATGAAACAAAATAGGTCTAAAAATGCAATTCATTAGAGGAAAAATGCATATCCCCTACAGATTTAAAAATTCATCATGCTTCAGAGATAAATCTAGGTACAAAGTATTTCCAATGGATAGTTTTAGACAGTTTTAGAAATTGAGTAAAACAGCTAATGCATAATTGCCTTTTCTAACACCTGATACCTATTATACTTTTCCATTTGCAGCTTTTGAAGTTACAAACAGTTTGATCTCTAAATGTACAGAAATGCAGACTAGCAGCTAAAAGCTATTTAAAATCAAATATAAACAATGACCTTGATTTAAATATTTTAGAAAAAAATCTCAAGGCAGATGTACAACCTTCCAGAAGACTTATTCTGAACATATTACAGACAACTCTGAGCACATTATCTAAGAACCATCTGTCATTATCAATAAAAATCATTTAGACTGTTAACATCACAAATATCTCATTGCCCTGCAAACCCTGCATCTCCTCTGCAGCTGAAATGAAAGCCATTCTTTGGACTGCACTCCCCAAACTTCTTGAATTAGACAACCACCAAAAGAATGCAAATTTTGTTGCATGACAAGACTGATTATTGTCTTGTCAATGATTAGTCTAAGCAGCCTTCCACCCTGGATACTTCAACATTTAGGGAGTGTAATACCTCCTGCTATTATGTTTGTATTTATATACAAATTTGATTTTATATTTGTAGTTATATACAAGAGTATTGTTTAAGTACTCAGAATAATTAAGGCTATGAAATTTTGTCAGGGTTAGGTATTAAACCACACTTCACACTCAAGTAATAGCTCAGACACAAGGACTTCTAAACACTCAATAATTTCACACAAATAAAGCAAACCTTAAGCAACTCCATTTCTACCACATTACAAAGAGCAGATAGTTTAGGTGAAAAGAGATTTAAATAATTGTTGCCAAAATATCCAGGCAAACTATGGCAGAAAAAGAGAAAGAAGTCAACACATGAACACCATGAAAAGTGGAATATGTTGGTTGCTCCTCCAAGTTTTGCATTATTGATCAGCCAGGAACCTTGACTTCCTAGGCACAGACTCAATTCACATCAAAACAGACTCAAGAGTTCCAGTCTGAGAAGAAACACAGCTAGAACAGACCAGAGAGGTCCATCACAGTAACTAGCCTCTCACCAGGAATGACCACCAGCAGATGACTGAGTAGAGGAGTGCAAGAATTAGCAGTACCTCCCCAGAATACTCCAAGTTTCAAAGGTTTCATGCTCAGAGATGTCCTAAGAGAAGCTGCAGAACATGTCCATTTAATAGGAGTTAATGGATTTGTCTTAACTACCTAAATCCTTCTGCAACAGTAAGCTTTTTGGCAAATTGCTAAGTCCTGGAACAAAGAATTCCAAAATCCACATGAGTGCATGCCATAGACCATGTCTGGGTTAAACCTGCTGGTTTCATTCAAAGTAGTTCAGATATCTGCCGTGAAGGAGCATGAATCACTTCCTGCTCACTTTCTTCAATTCTTCTATTTCCTTCTCTTTTGCAGACTAGAACTGTTTTGCTTATTCCACTGCCCCTCATGTACCAGTTCCACCACCCTTGCTCAGACTTCTAAAGCATCCTGTCCTGTAGTTTTTTCATTTTGAAATAGGGTCTGAACCATATATAGCATGTAAGTGGCAGAAAGAATATAACTCTTATAGTGCTCATAATAATAATTTGTTCTCCTTACCTTTTCAGTAACCCCTAGCCTTTGGGGTTTTTTTTATTTTTCTATTCTTGGCTGCTACTGAGCTTGTATTTTCCTCTTGTGCTTGACTGTAGGAAGGTACCTTGAAGCCCATAGTTATTCCCACAGTAAAGCTAGCATTGGTCCAAACACATAATATCACTTTTTATCTGTCCACAACAAATGTCATCTGCTATTTAGGCCAGGCTGTTAACAGAAACATGAAGTCCTGCGACTCTTTGCTGTCCACCTCTCACCTTTACACCACCCTTAGTAGCATGGTGGTGTCATCAAACTGTTGCCTCAGTTGCTCCTGTATCCCTTTTTTATCTCTTCAGCAGAAAGAGCTTGAGCCTCATGACAAATATGAAAAGAATTACACATTATTTCCTTTAATTTTGAAACTTGACTTCTTGTTCTTAACATTTGTTTTCTGTCTTTCAGGAAATTCTTATTCATACAAGGGCATACCCTTGAATTCCACAGCTGTGTTTCTTCCTTAACAACCTTTAGTGAAGAACGTTCTTTAATGTTTTCAATATTCCGCATCAACCTGGTACATGTGTTCACTGGCTCTTTAGCTTTGTGAGGTGTGATTTTTCCCTACAAAAATCATGTCAACACTTTCTGAAAATGACACATTCAGCCATGGTGAAAGAATATTACAATCAAGTTCAGAGAACACTGAATTGTAGTCACCTTAATCTTGTCATTCTAAAAGATACTGGAATACTTTGCAGACTGCAACTATTTTTATTGCGCACAGCAGCTCATGTGGGACCATAACCTTCTCCTGCTTGTCAGTTTTCCAGTCAGTTATATAATGAAATTTCAATTATTTGAAAAGTGCTAAAAATTTTAATTTTATTCAATATACATGTTAGAAAGTTTTTTTACAGTTATATGCAAAAATACATATTAACAACACTCTTGCTGAGTTTGCCCATTTTGGGTTGTCTTGTATCATTGTTTTTGTTTCACCACGACTGTTCCCAAGAGGATGATCTCAAAAGCAGTAGTTGATCAAGAGCACTTGTCTAAGCTGAATACAGTAACAAAGTTGGATCTTTTATGCTTTAAAAAAACAAAACAAACAAATATAAAACATAGCCTATAGGTAAGACCCACCCAAGGAGCTGCTCCTAAGGCAAACATCCATCAATTAACAGGAAAATTTATGGGCAGGTTTGATTTTGCATAAAAAAAAACTTATCCAAACATATTTCGTAGCATTTAAAAATCTTTAATGGAAGGTAACATTTCCAGGTCATAACATCAAGCTAAAAATATCTGTCACAGCCAAAACACTATGCAAATATCTCAGCCCTTAGAGTTCATTAACTCCATTATGGAAGAGTTATTTTAAAAAAAAACATTACAAGAACTGTGTTCACATTCACTACTTCCACTAAGCATGTTCCAAAAAATTACTTATCATACAATCTTCCATTAGATTTGGCAAATTTATGCTGAAAACAAGGTGAAGATCAGTTTTCACAACAATTTAGTCATTGGCCTCTCTGATCTAGTAAACAACAACTTGGCAACAGTTCCTAAAATATGACTTGTGATATAAACCTCTGCTGTGAAATCCCAGCCACAAAGAACACAGACCAATGCTGGAATTTTTTTGGATCAATACCTTGCCCTGTTGGAAAGCTCCACATGGCATGCAAAATTCATGTTAAGACTAGGAATCAATGTCAAATATAAATGGAGGCTAGTGATAATTACTATTTATCTGATTCATCCACTCTTCAACTAATAATTTAGTTTTATGAAGCTTCTTTCATATAAATTTCCATATAGCCTTGTATTTTCAGAGTGGAGTTTAAATTACTGCCCTCTTCACTTGCTAACATGCTCAATTCAAATAGATTAAAAAAATAACTAACAAAGTGTGTATTTGACTTTTTTGTCCTAGCTTTTCCAGAATAAATTATGGTGGAAAGTAAAAATCAATGTTTCTCATTTGGTTCTTTTAAAGAATTCAGCACAAAGTTTTTAAAGAGTTCAGTCATGACTAGGATGTGAAGTGCATACTCACTTGATGAAATGCTTTCACATCCAACACTGAACTGTCATCTTTTACAGCTATTTTTCCTCCTCTTGAGGTGGTTTATTACCTTTGCACACAGGAGTGTTGCTAGATCTTAGCAAAGGAATGGAGCTTCTTATGCAACTCCCTTAAAGCCTTTTCTTGCTGAACTGGATATTGACAGAAGAAAGAGTACAGCAGTTTTCTTGAAAAATGCCTTGGATACAAATGCAAGAAGATGCTGAACTCTACGCAAGGAGAACACTTTGCAACACGTATTTCTAACATTATTTTGAAAAGAACCTAGATAGACACAGAAGCATTATGGATAGCGACACTATAAGAAAACATAATTTATTTTCTCTAATTTCCCATGTTAATAATCCTCTTGTTATCTGTAGTGAAGCATGACCATGAGTTGTTCATTGCAGTTCCTGGAGAAACTATTACTTAATCTAATGGTTTGACTTTCTACAACTTGAAAAGGCAAACAACTTCCATCTTACCTAGTATTATAACTACACAGAACATAGCAAAACAGGGATGTGGCAATGTGAGCATGTACTCTGCCAGTGATAGATCAATCACTGTGATTTTAGATATCAATAGTGAGGGCTGTATACAAAACTCCAATCTAATACACATATTTGTGGGTCCTCAAGTAGGAACAAAAAATAACTTTCTGCAAGTTATTTGTTTGGCAATGAGAACGGAAGAATCAGCAGCAAGAACTAACGAAACTCTTCCAGGTTGGTTTCAGTGCATTAACAAGTAGGAGCCACATAAAATTATAAGCCCACATCATTGACAATAGATAATTTACACTGTCCAGGTTTAAGAGAGCAGTTGATACTTGCAGCTATATTTTCTTTGTTCATCATAGTTGATGTACTGAAAAACAAACTATTTAGTTTAGAGCCATTATTATGGTTCCTAATTATCTTACCAAACCATGACACAGTGTAATGACTCAAAGTAGCAAATCTCTGTGTAATCAACACTGAACACTGCTACGTCATTTACTTTCTCTAAAAGCATGAAATACAAGCATACAATTAATTATGTTTCTCATGTATATAAAGGTGAAGCATATACTTCCCTACACACCTTAGTCCTGAGTCTTTTCCTCAGAAAAGGCTTAGGCAGACAGATCACACAAGCTGTAAAGAGCATATGAAAAGACAACACTACCAACAGCCTTTTCAAAAACTTCCACATGATTGAGAAGTCTAACTCTCTAGATATTTCCCAGAAAATTCACTTTGCATCTTTAATTTTCTGAGATTACCCCACCTGAACTTAAAATCTCTCTTTAAGGTGTGAAGTTATGGAAGTACTGAGTTGTTATGGAAAGTCTGAGGAGCAATAAGATAAGGATAAACCCAGAAGCGACAAACTAGCTGCATCCCCAGCATAGGTGAAGTTGCAGAAAAAAACTTTCTAAAACCTGCAGGCTATTTCTTTTTTAATAGGTTACATGGCAGATTTGATGAGAAACACCAGACAAAATATTTTCAAAGGCATGCACATCTGTGATACCAAAATTTAGATTTCATATCCGTTTCACCACTCAGTGATAGAAAGAAAATGTATTGCAAAAACTTCCTGTATTTTAAGCTAGGCTGAAAACTGGGCTTCAATTATTCAGATATGACTGTCCAGCTGGAAAGAAATTTGTTTTGAAGTTTCCTTCTAATTAAAATCTCATTCATTCTATCTGAAATCACTAATTTAATTTGTACTTAAACATTCAAATGCTGCCTCAAGTTGTGCCTTGACACCAATTAGCTGGTAAAAAATGTGGTGGGAAAAAAAGCAAAGCTGTGTCACACTAAAATCAACACTGCTTTTAGTCACAGAATTCCATTTAAAAGTATGGTTTAACTTAAAAAGCACAAACTAAATCCAGATCATTAGTAAATATGTGCTGCAACTGATTTAATACTGAAGTACTATGCTGCAAGATAAAATATCTTTACATAAATGCCAACCTATTTTAAGCAAATTACTTATTTGATATAAGGACAAGGACAATTGATTGAAAAAATAATATAGCAACTTTTCCACGTCTGAGAACTTCAGCAGATCACATGAACCAACACCAGACCCCACTTCCTCACTAACCTGCTTTTAAAAGTCAAAAGAGCACCAATAAACAGTATGACTAATATTTACTAAACTAATTCCCTACTTTACCTTTTAAATTTCAAAATTATTTACCTCATGCATCATTTTAATTATTTTTACAGTTCATTCCCAGAGAATCTCAATGCTGGGAAATTAATTAATGGGCACAATAGAACTGTCAGCATTGTTTAAATATAATTTCTGCACTAGCCTCATTTACATGTATCCCTTTATTCTAAGCAGTGGTACTCTTGAATTTTCTGTATGAAATTGTTAGTTTATTAAAAAGAGTACAATGATGTCCTTTTCTGCAGATATTCATGGGTTATCAAATCTACTGAAATAGATGCTCGAGACAATCACTAGAGCTTTTAGTCCATGGATTTCAAAGACACTGAAATAGTCATATAATAGTTGTATCATTGTTTAATTACTTGGCTTTAGCTTTATCATATTATTAACTTTCATAAAAGTTATCAAATTAATACTTCAAGGCAGACCCACAGAAAGTAGTAAGTACTAGTCTACCATTTCACAACTGAAAAAAGTAGAGAGAATACCTCTACACATATATATAACATATTTATACTGAAAGACTAAAGCAAAATCTAAGTAACAATATTAAAAAATAATGGTTGCTTACTCCAGCTTCTCATCAAACAACAACAAAGTGCTTACTGACACACTGCCAACATATAATTCACAGAAATCTTCTCATTAAGTATGTTTTAGGCTACATATGTCACTTCCAGATAGTGAGGTTCTCATGTGCCTTTCTAGACAAAGTTGGTGGTTGGATTACAATAAACTCTTAAATAAAATATTATAGGTAATTTGAGAAAAGCATATCAAACAATCCAAGAAAGACATTGCTGAATTCCTATTCTGCAAGAAAACCCACTTTACAATCCCCAAATTCCTACTTCTGTAAATCAGGGGATGATTACATCAATGAAATGTAAAAGTTTTGTAAAGACTTATTAGATTGACATTTACACCAGAACCTTGTCTGTTCAAAGAAAAAACTATTTTCTTCTTAATAATTACAACAAATAAATTTGCAAGCAAACTATATCCAAAATTTTTTCTTTCTCTTAAGGAAAACACCTTGAGAGAAGAGCTAAGAATGAACAAATATGTCACCTGTTCAGTCACAAGTTTTCTAACAGGTGGTCTTGTTGACTAAGATGAGAAGTAGAAATACCAAAAAGATATTTCGTAATAAGCACGAGATATTACCTTCCTTCCCTGTTTTCCAAGCTAACAAGTTTAGGCAGAGTTAAGTCTTAACACAGAGTCAAAAACATCATGCAGCTTTCTAGTAGAACCATTATCAAGATACTCAAGACACATCACTGGCTGCTTCCCCTTCTCCCATCATTAAATCGCATTAAAACCACATTCCACAAAACAAGAAATATGCAACGAAATCCTTAATTTCTGATCACCATTATTCCTGTTAGAGGCTAGGAAATAGCTGGGATTGGTATTTTCCTCCATTTGCTGTCCTGCAAAAATCTTATTCATGAAAAAACTGTTTAATTAGAGCAACACTATCTGAATCAGTCTCTACTTAGGGATGCCTGAATGTTCAATCTTGCTTTGTGATGATGACTTAATTATACCAAGGTTTTTGTGACCATATGACTGTTTACAACATTCCTTGGTCTGCATGTTTCACATTTCATTCAACTTCTATTAAAACAAACTAATAATGCCACCGAAACTAAAGCAGGCAGTTGCTGAATGCTGCAACATCTTGTCTGATTAAGGAAAAGAAAAAGCACAACATCTGAAAACATTACTCAGCTGCTCTTCAGCTACGTCCAGCATAGAGGCTGTACAGATGGGATTGTGCTAAACTGCAGGTTTATAAAAGGGCTTATGTCAAAGGCAGCTTAAAAGCCAACACCATTACTCATTCCAAGTATCTGAAAATTGCTAGTCACTCAATATCACAGCTGGAAATGTTCATAATGCACAAATTTTAATTAAATTCATTACATACTAGATAGCTATCACCAGGAGCTTGATCTTGTTCAGATGAGTAAGACTAGCTGCTTCTTTTGTTAATACAAAAGACTCACCAAGCTAATCCAAAAACTACTCTTCAGACCACTTCTACTCCCATCCACCAACTGCTTAGCACACAAAGAATTAATAGTGATGTTCAGGTGCTCTCATTTGAGAGACTAAATCTACTAAATATGACTGCCTTTATTAGATTTAGCAAAAATATTGTCTGTGAATAACACTACAGTTCTGAAGATGTTAAATGACTCTATAGATGCCACAGCCTGCTCAGACCTTAAATATCTTTCAGGACACTGAATCAAGGTAAGATCTTTGATTTAAATCTCTGTGGGATGCTGACAATCAACTGCAGAACAATCAAGATAAAGTCTGCTTTAATAATAAGTCTTCACAGCAGACCACTGATTGAAGACAGCAGCATAAAGCAAAAGACCCATATGGGAATGGCAACACCTATAGAGTTGTTGCAATCTGCTTTATCAAGGTTCTCTGGAGGTTACCTCTGATGCTACTGCTCTTATCTCTGAAAAACAAAATTTCAACGTTGACCCTGAAGAGCCCTGAGCAATTACAAGATTATTACAACAGTAACACTTTTATACTTTTCTTCATCTCAGGTGTATCAGACACTAACCATCAATGCTTTCCTAGCAGCCACTTCCTTAGAAAAGCTCCTACAAGAATATCCAGTAGCAGTGTAAATTAAGAAAAAAGTGGCAGAAAAGCAAATCTTAAGGTACTACCACCTACATGCAACATTATTAATTCTAATATTACCAGTCATGCTTTGGGGGTAAGGTAAGAAAACCTTACTCCATCATAAATACAGCACGAGGGCTTAAAAAGCTCTTGCTCTTCAACAGCTTTTCCCATACTGACAGCCTGAGGTAACCTGCACAGCTTCATGTTTTTCCTGTTTGACATAACATCACCAGACTGTGAACTTTAAGTTACTTAAATCTCTTACTGTCGTCAATAAACATGACTTGCTGTTTTCTTTCCATCAGCTTTTGTGAGCAACACTCCACTAATCCATGCTGACATTTAAAGGACTGAGTCTTCAGTACCAGAAGTTTGAGATACTTCCAACAGATGACAAAGCAAAGAGTGCCCAAATCCCTACCCCCACTCTTAAGCAGCTCAAAAGAGGACAACTTTCATCCAAAGAAAAGCTTTCTGGCTGATTTTTTTTGACCTAATGCAGACTCTTCAGCTGAAATTCACAGTATAATATCTAGTATAGTACTTCTGCAAATTCCTTTATCAAAAACTATTGACCAAATACTTTAAAAGGACAATACTAGTCCCACTGAAACAACCTGGACACTGTATTAGATTCACAATAAAATCTCCAAATTTTCAGAAGAATTTTCATTTTACATATTTATTCTATTTAAGACTTTAGAAGAGTACATAGTGAGGTTGTAAATTACTCTTTCTCACATTATTTTCTACTATTGTAAAAGAAAAAAATTACACACAATTTTCTTTAAATCTCTCTTATTAAGTTGTAACAGGCAACCAAAAAACAATCATAAAAAAATTATGCTACCAGGCTTCAAGATGAATTTTATCAACAAAATGAATGTGAAAAGAACAAATATACTCCTCAGTAACAACTCAGCCTGAAGAAAATTAAAACAGAAACCAAACAAAATATTATCTACCCAAGGTGTGAACTAAAATATTTACTTATTAAAGGAAGTATTGTAGTTGTTACCTGTATCTGTCCTTCAGCTTTATAATATTTTTCAAATTAATCAAACTGATTTTTCCCACATGATTTTGCTTATAGCAATGAAGACTGAAGACTCTGAACTTTTAGACGTTAAAATCTGACTAACATATCCCAAAATGCTGGAAAGAATTATGTAAAGCTGTATGTTCAAGCACGAATTTAAGTTAATGCCAATGTTTTCATATCTCACAAATAATGTAAACAGCAAATATAAGTTCATTCAGGTTTTTACATAGTGATTCCTTGATTCCCAAACACCCCAAATCAATATAAAAATAGCAAAGGATATAGAAAAATTAAATAAAAAATAAATTATATTTAATGCAATCAGATACCTTGCAAAAAAAAAAAGGAAAAAAAAAACCCAAAAAAAAACCCAAAAAAAACCCCAAAGCAGAGATTTTATGATAATCAATACCAATCATCCAATACCATTTTGGAAAACTGTTTTCCGTACACCATATTTTTCAGGGTAGCATTAAAAACTTACTGGTATAAAATCTCTTCTATTACAGAATGGCTCTGTGGAAAGATGAAGCTTATCACATACTGACAACATCTGTAGCTCATTCCAGCCAAAACAAAGGCAGCGCAGCGTGCATAGTTGGAAGAAACATGTTTGAAACAAGCAATGTGCAAAACGAGCTGCAAACCAATGTGATCAGCTAGCACAAAGTTATACTGAGAATTTATACACTGAAGAGACTCCCAGAGCCATGCACCCAGGCACAGTGACAGAAACAGAGGTGGCAAACTACTAGCTGAATTCAGAAGTTTTACAATTCTTAGGACTGATGAGCTACTGAAGATGGATCCTGGCCACCTTTCAAGAATCTGCATTTGCCACATAACTTTCAGACAGCAAGGACTGTATCAGGAACATTCCAAGGGCTGTTTATTTTCCATGTTATCCCACTAAGGCTTGGCAAGCCTTTGAAGGCTGTGAAAATTTCACTGCATCCCTGGGCACTTAAACAATAAACCAAATTAATAATCACTTCTCAAAAATGACAAGGTGCTGCTACTATGGAAACAGGTGGGAAGCAAAGGTTGTCAGCACTGCTCAGTGGGAGCCTACAGGGAACCAAAGAGCAGAGTTCTGTTTCCATAATGAACCAGAGACAAAGAGAATTTAAAACAGAAATAACAAAAAAAGAAGTCATAGCTCAGGTAGAATAAAAGCCATGAAGAGTGCATGTGTAATGAAATGGGACTCAACACCAAAGAGGAAGAGAATCCACTAATCAGAAAACCAAAAATCTCTTTACCATACACCTAATTTACACAGTAGATATTTAACGATCATATTAATAATCACACTTAACACTTGAAAAAAATATACTGCAATCATACAAACATTTAGTCTGCACTTGAATATTAAACTGCAAAAGTCAAACAGTATGACAAAACAAAATGTTACAAATTGTATCTTATGGAAAACTGAACAAAATTGGTATTTTTAATTATGCACATGCTTTACTAAAAAGCAGGTGTTGGCTTGTTTCAAGACAAACCAAGAGCACATAAACACCAGAAAAAGATTTTTTTCTGAAATATTAAAATGAAGTTAAAACATACTTAAGAGACAACTTTTCTGTCTGCCACCTAAGCTTTAAAGAAGTATCACCAATGAAAGTTGTTTATACTTTTCAGAAAGGACAGATTGATTTGTTTTCCCATGAAAACACTGATTTTCCACAGTTTTGATAAATTACTATTAAAAAGGAAAGAATCCCATTAGAGAGAAGAAAATCTGTTTATTAACAAACAGGAAGATTATTAGAACTTAAAGGCTCAATCATGAAAATGCTACTATTAGTTTTGTGGAAATTTTTGAGCACAATGTGTAAGTTTTTTTCAGCAACATGAGAATTTATTAAAGGATAATCAGAAGATACAGTCTTTGTTGAGCTGATTTGCATTTAAAAATTTATATAAAACTTTGACAAAGACGGTTTTCCTTTTTCAGAAAGGAAACATTAGGCAATGTTATCTGGAAATTTTCATCCATAACTTTTTGCAAGAAGGAAAGAAAAAGTGACTGTATTTAAATGAAAAAGCAAGAAAGTATAGGTATTTCAACTGTTGTCTTATTGTCCTGTCTACTAGACTGTTCCCTCCCCAAAATATTAATTTCTGCCAAGAAGGCAAAAAACCTGCTGTATAGATATTTGTATCTATTTAGCTTATTCAAGGTATTATTACTATTTCCTAAGTCACTACATAAAACTTGCATTTTCAATAATGTTTATTGTGCTTCATAGAAGTTCCATTAGAAACAGATTCAGAGCAAATAGAAGTTGGAGGCATAATTTCCATTTATTACTTTTCATAATACCTTTTTCATTCAGACGTATCAACACAATCTATGGAATTTCTGCCATTGTTCTCAAAGACAGATAAAGGACAAAAAATAATCACAGCATGCAATTGCTCTAATCTACCAAAACCCATGGAATATGTTTTAAAGGTTATGTGATACAATGTAGAGTAATCCTATGGATATTTACAATGATCCAATTGAAGAGTATTGTAAAAGATTATTATATGCTTTCAGTTTGTGGGGGTTGTATTCCTTTTCAAAAACAGACACAGGAGGTCAGGCTGATGTCTCCAGAGGAAAAGTGAGATCCCTTAGGAGCTTCCCTTCAGAGGAACTGAAAATTCCAGGGATCACAGTGAACACCAGGAGAAAAATCACAGCAAAGAACACCAACCAGAGCCAGAAAGACTGATGAGAGGATCAGGAGGTAAACAGAGTTTGATGAAAAGAATCTTGTAGAGGCCAGAGAGGGCTCTGAGGAGCTTTCTAGGATTCAGAAAGTCATTTCTGAATGACACAGCTACTGTGGTTTGGTTTGGATTGCAAAAATTCTTCTGAAACACAATTTCACATATAGTCATGTACTGAACCACGGCTAAGGCCAACCTGAGGTTTTACAGAGCATCCAGAACTAGTACATGTAGTTATGAAGTATTGTCTTGCACATGAAAGTCTTCTTGCAAATTTTTATTTATCTCCTATTCCTTCATTACTTAAAAGCATAACAGCAAAAAATAAGTCAGACTGGGAATTTCATGTAATGTTTTCCCATACACTCCCTCTCTGCAGGAAAAAACAGTCAGACACAAACTATTTTAATTTCAAATATGTTCAGCCAAACTAAACCACAGACAAGCCTTTGATTTTATCTCAGTCATCTGTTTCATTTATAACTAAAAACTGTTCCATGTACTCCAATAAATTCAAAGCCTTCAATCTGTCTCCTGTCATAAGAAAAACAAGAATGTTGCAGTGTGAAAGATGGGAAAAACTATGCATTTCCATTAATATCTGAAGTGGCCAAACACCTTTTGACTCCAGACTAAAGCAGAATATCATGCCCAATTTCCTTTATTCTGATATGCAAAAGTAGAGAACTAATAGAGCCACAACTCCAACGACCACTTAAAAATGAAGATTTCTGAGAACCTGGTAAACATTTATGGCATAATTCTTAGTACTCTTAAGTCAAAGGGACATCTCCACCTTCCCTCTAGGAAAGGAAAGCATAGCTAATTCAGAATTATTACCACATGCTCCCTTTCATTATTCAATCTCTTTAAGAAAGCAGGGACATGCACAATTGCTAGTCCAACCTCCAGCAGTAATGGTATTCATCAGTAATCTTCTCCTGAGCCTTTACAATGGCTCTACTACTTGACTTCAATCAGCTGTAAAGCTCTTTTATTCTGTTATCACATCAGTGTGAGGGAATGAATGCCAAGGACTGAATGCCCTCCTAAAGGAGAGCAGTCATGCCGTTAGAATAGCAATGAGCTCCATCTGACACTGCTCAACACATTCTTTCATACTCCCTCACTCTGCAGAGAAACACATGCATGACAAAAATAAATGTCTGTTGAGTGGGAATGCTAAGAAACAAATCTACAGAATAATATACTAAATAGAGCATATCACAGTTTAATAGAAAGAGTTGGAAGTTGATAAAAAGGATGCAATTAATAGACAACTGGCAGCAGTTGTGTTCCATTTGTCAGAGGAAAAGGATGAGTGGAATAATTAAGCTACTAGTGAGAAAGACTCAGAATTTCTACACAGACTGTCTCATTTATTAATACTCAATTCTTCTTAAAAACTTTATTATTGCTGACCTTTGCAAGGATTAAGCACAAACTTGTTCTTAACCATTTTAATAAAGTGACAAAAACTAGAGGTCAGATTTAAAAAATGGATGATTGTTGATATTCTAAGTAGAATCTTTTGGTAGCTCAGCCTGTCTCCTCCCTGCGCTGTTTGGTGTTGTGTACACAGCTTTAGCCAAAAGAAGGGGATAAGCCTGATATGAAATGTCTGCAAATATGCCCCCAGAATCTAGACTGCCATATCGACAAAGCTATCAGACAACTCGGGAAAGTAACTGAATTGCCATTTATAATTTAATATTGCTTTTAGGACAAACTCAGAGGTTTTTATTTTTATTTTTGTGATTTGAAATACATCATCAAAACTTCACCATGAAAGTAAGCTATGCTTTGGCAGGAAAAAAAAGATCCAGGAAAAATAAAAAGTGCATTTTTCTAGCTCATGAACATTAGTGGATATTCAGTAATAAATGTATTATAAAGCACTTTCCAAAAAATTATATCTCAATAGTTATCTTCCATAAATTTATGGTAAATTTCACTTTCTGACCAGCTATAAGGCTAAAAGTCTTTCCTCAAGAAATCTTATTTCTACTAAGTATTTTTAAATATTTAAATCAAAACTTATTTTCAGATCAATATGGAAAAATCTATGCAGTTGTGTAGATAAAATAGAATGGCTGAAAGGAGGAAAGACATCAGAAAGCTGGCAAAGAAAATGAATCAACTAAGCTAAGAATACTTAATGCTTTTTGTAAGACATTCTCTTTTAAATCAACACTAAGTTGCAAGACCATTCATTCTCTAAATCTTATACTTCATAACCACAAACCCAATGGGTTTATGCTTTTATTTCCTGATAATCATTAAGATATTCTTTCTCCTTTCATTCAAAATATTTATACTAAAAAGAAATCATCTTCCTTGCATGCGAGCTTATTTAAATTTCTGTGATGCTCCATAAAGGATGAAGGATGGTGCTGTAGAGTGTGAAATGCCTTTGTGTTTGACCAGAAGCAGATTATTTCAATAGTGCACTAGGCTCTGTAGTCCATTTTAGAGTGAACAAGAACACAGTGAAACATCTCTGCTGTGAAGTATGCCAGCATCAACTCCAGCTTGGAGAAACAGAGGATGACTTTTGTGCCTCTTCTCAGGAATAAGGCATTGATGTGGCAAGCGAATGAGGCTTCTGAACACTGCTTCCAGAAAACAAACTGACACCTCAGCACACCAGAGATGCAATAAAACTTAATGAGTGACTCAACCGATCACATTTTCTTGAGAAACTACACTGCTCCAGTGACATAAACAGCAACTTTTCCAGCAGGAATGTATTACAGTTTCCTGCACTCAATCATGCTTGTAAAAAGATCAAAACCCAGGATGAAGCTCCACAAAATGCCTTCCCCAGTGAAAGTATATAGCTAAAATTGTATCTGCAGTGGTGCTAGACTTTAGTATACATTATTTTGATGACATCCTTTCCTAGTAATGTAAGGAAGAGAAAGCATCAACAGAAATCAGTAAAGGATCAATATTTTTCTTTGTTTTTGTTTTGGTTTGGTTTTTTTTTAGTGTAGGCAAGAAACAAAAATCAGGTGATCAGGTAGTCGGATGAGATGATCATTGTAGGTCCCTTTCAAATGAACTATTCTATTCAGTGATACCAATTACATCATAAAAAACAGTTTTTAGCACATGCAGTCAGTAAAACTGGCTCACATCTCATGTAGAAATGGAGCAGAAATGAGTGCTTCTAACATGGTCAACCAGCCATTCCCTGCCTCCTCTCACACCAGCATGATACAGAACTGCCCAGCTCTGCCTTGCCTAAACTTAATATGTCTAATAAACAATAAAGTTAAATTAGAAAAGGATCCTCCTCATAGCCATGGGCAGAAGGAAAGAACTTAATGGCAGCTGAGACAGGGCAAGTTCAACCCCCTCTCTGACAGGAGAACAAGAAAGCACTCACAACTCACATTTGGTTTCAGTAAATAGCATTATTCAAAAGAACTAGGCTGCACCAAAGGTAGATGTCAAGAAGATACAGGCTTGATGAGATAAACTTCTCAAGGTTGTTAACACACTGTTTTTACACAACATTAATAAACTCATGGGCATCTGTTTCAGGATTTTGTGTGGTATTAGACTTGTTTTAGCACAGGCATGCATGATTCCACATGTGTTCATCTTCACACTTTCAAGAACTTTCTAAATATGAAGAGATTTCTGATTCAGGATTTATTCGCACTTAAAGCAATGAAGCAGAATAAGGGCAAGAAGAAAACGAAATAAACTGCTGTGGTGAGTAAAAACAATGAAGATTTTACTCTCAAAGTCTACTTTTCTACTGATACTAGCAGAATTTTTGGAAATGACATCAGGAAAAAATATTTATAGCAAAAAGCTGATTAATCTGAATAAAAGCTAAGGGGATAAAATGCACACAGTAACGTAAATCATGAATTCAAAAGCATCTAAAAGAAAACAGATAGTCATTACATTTTAATATCAAAATGAGTAATTGTTAAATTCCCCATTAAAAAGTACTTTACAAGACTTATTTACTACAATAAAAGTACCTGCAACATTACTCTGACTTTGCATAATTTTCTGTTAATTGCTTAGGCCTAGCAATATAATGGAAAAACTAATAATGTGGTATTTAGTACTTATATAAAGGAACAACCTGGAAGAAAACTAAATTCTGAATGGTTTTAAATTACCCAAAAGATGAAAGAAATTTTTATCTTCCCTTCATTTTCCAAGCACTTATTTGAGAGATCAAAGCATGTTAACACAAGTATTTTATTTAGAAATATTAAAAACAAGATGACTCATCTCTCCTACACTTTGTTCTCCCCACTTCAACCCTGCTCCCCTGCTGAAAGAATAACATGAGGTTTTGTTAATGCTGTTAAACAATATAAATGTCTTATCTGTAGTGGAAAACTATCACGATTAAAATTAAAGAAATATTTATTTCCAAATATATGCATTTCTGGCATTTAAACACAAATAAAAGCAAAATGATTCTGATATGAATAATATGGATCTAAATAAGATAAATTATTAAAAAGAGGATTATTGGAAACACCGGAGGTCAAAATGGATGTTTGCTTGTCACAAGGAAAAGGACAGTAAAGAGGGGAGACAAACAAAAAGCAGGTTTTTACTCTATGAGCAATATTAACCACTAAAGGAAACCACTTTGCAGTTTGAGTAAGTTTATTAACACAAAAAGGTCTACCTATCATAATCCCATTAAAAATAATAACTCGGATGAATACTTATTTAAAGGCTTTCTTAATTAGAAGCAAAGATAAAATTTTCCTATAATAGAAAGCATATTTTATGTAAAATATTTGTATCCATGTTTTTCTTGACGCTTTCCTCTGCTTATTTATTTGTCAGCAAATCAAGCAACCTACTGACCTGGACTGAATGAAGAAGCCAGCTCTCCTCATATATTTGAAGACCAAACAAGGAAGTTAAACTTTCCTACTGTGTTATATTGCCAAGTGCTCAAATAAAATGTACATGGAAGGAAGAGCAGAAAATACATTGAAAAGTAAAAGAGGACACATTTAAGAATATTGCTTTAAATTTAGCCTCAATTTTGCATGTCAGCTTTGCATTCCTGAGACCCTAGAGGTAACATAAAACAGTCCAACCATGGTGTGGTTATAAAAAAACACGCTGCCTTGTAGAAGAAGAAAGACAGTCTTGTATCACATGGAGTTTGTAAAAAAATTGTAAAAAAATAGCATCTTCTTCAACCTTCCTAACCCAAAGATCTTTTTCTGTGTGGAATATATGCAAATGTTATCAACAGAGTTTCAGAGTCCCAGTATGGCTAATCTAGAAGAATCCAGGTTGAATATCTTGTCTTTGAGAAAGGGAAAATCCAAGGAAGTGTAAGCTTTAGGTAACTTCTTCCCATCCACCAGCATCATTGCACAGAGGTATCTGATCCAGATACTGCAATCTGCTTCAACTCCTAATGATAGATTTTACTCTCACAAGTTTGCTCAGTCCCTTTTTGAATCCACATAACATTCAGGACCCAAGGAGTGTTGTGTTAAAGAGTTAAACACTTAAACCGTGTGCTGTGTAAAGAACTATCTTGGGCTTGGATTTGACACCAGATTTTTAATGTGACTAAACTTCTCCCTGAGTCAGATGTACTTTGTACACCCCCCCCCAGATTAAGGAATCTTGAAGGTGCAATACTTCAATTTGTCTAATTCTTGACTTCCTCCAACCTGTTCCATAGGAACACCATAGATTTATATACTGGCAAAATTAGGGTCTGTTTCATTCTTCATACCAACATTTTACTACAAGTATTATGACCTCTAGTTCTTGTTCCTAACGGGCAACACACAGTTCATGGTTAAAGATTATGTACCAGAATATAATTTCCTTTTTCTACCCAAATCTTTCCACGCCACTTTACATTCACATGAATGGGAATTTCAAATGCCATTGTAATTTTGCCACTCTGTCTCACACAGTCTCTCTGCTTTTCTTGGTTTGTAAGTTCTGTTCTATGCTTATTCTGAATGAGTTTTTACCAGCTGCAGGCTTTTCTATTCTGTTATTCACTTTTCTTCCCTGATCACTTGTGTTGATACTACCTAACACAGGCACAACTAGCACACATAGGAAAAGTACAGACATCTGCAGTACTTTCTATTCATCAACTTAAAACTGTATTTTGATCTGAAAACTTTCAATTTGTTATGCTATCAGATACTACTCTTTTGTTCAGATATGCAATAATGGAATATCTGTTTTGTTTCAAATTCATCTACTGTGCATTTCAAAGTAATTGAAATTGAACTTTTTTAAACTTTCTAATCAACAAAGTAAGTTCCTTCACAGTGAATAAAGGAGAAATAGTGTTATATCAAAATACCTTTCCATTAGTACTTCCCAGAGGTTTGCACTGTCTTTTCTGAATTGATAACTGCTCAGCAACTTTATGATGTCAAAACTGATAGCAAGAAAAGGTTCACCAAAGATATTTTAATTGCAAACTATCCTGAAATGTGTTTAGTGGGGCTTTTTTGATCTGCTCCCCAAAAGTAGTATTCTGTGCACCTTTTCTCCAATTTGACATTTTAATAATAAATCACCACAGCTATTAATATTTCCTCTGTGTAGAGTCTCTGAAATAATGCAATACAACAGAAAGTAATAACAGAGTTAAAATAACTAAAGTATATCTAAAATATACTAGGTTAAAATGACATTTAGACATGTCTTTTTAGTCAGTAGGAAAAAAATCATCACATCAAATTTAGAAACAAACCTCTTATAATGAATGTCTGTTTTAAAATATGACTTAATCTGCAGGTTGAAATATTATCACACAAGAAGATAATGTCAGCTTTGTATGAATCACTAATAATCAGCTATCCTCAAAAAGGTAAGTATCTTTGATTGAAATGCTATATTAAAAATATAGAAAATATGTACCTTAGTTATTTTTAAAGTATAAGTTGTAAGTTTACAAACTATATTTTAATTACTGTTGATGAACATGATATAGGTTTTCCTGTTCATTACTCACAGTTGCATACCAGCTTGCCAGTTAAATCTTTCTTAATATTCTCATTTCTAAATACTTTGAGTGTGATCAGTGCTTACTTTCTGTAGGAAAAAGGCATAAAACACAAGTTCAAATGCTTACTGGATTTATGAAGAAGAATATTGTAAGAAGGATTGCTTTGACAGTTTGATTAGATTAACACAATCCATCAGCTTGCACAACCTACACTGCTGTTCAAAATGCAGGTATAACAACTTCCTTGGTGGATGCCAATGCATTTAAATTGAAAAGCACTGGTATCACATCTTTCCAATACATATTTCCATGGAAAATAAATTGAAATTAACTGAATGGCATCTGATGATGGCACTTATAGACACAGTCCTCTCACTAAAGAATAAATTAAAAAGAAATGAAGCACAATTACCTGTATGTTTTCTCATGAAGATGTAATCATATTTTAAAAATGTACATGGAATGTGTAACCATTTTACATATATGGAAAACTACATGACAATTTCTGGAACTGTTGAGCTATACAGGAAAAAAATTATTAAAACAGAAATTGAAAAACTTGCAAAATACTCAGCATAGGTTTATGAAAAGCAGATCCTGCTTGACTAACCAGAGCTCTATGACCTCCTGTGCTAGGTTCTGATGTAGAGTTGCAAAAATAAATTATTAATTTTATCATGTACTTCATAATGTAATCAAGATACAGCAATGTCATCAAATCTAGATATGTGTAAATTTTTGTTAACCAAGCACAGTCTGAAATTACTATTGTAAAATGTGCATTGCTTTTCCATTTTTTTCAGCAGATTTTGAAGATGCACTGAGTAACATTAGACACTAAGAACCATTTGATAGACTGCACTGATCTCCATATAACAACCAAATGCACTACTGACCTTGACATAATGTCTAATTAATCCAGGATTGTGTAAAATAGATTGAATAGGGTTATCTGAAAGCTTATGTCAGCATTCACATTAGCAAGTAACTGAAGGCAACAGGAAGATGGGAGCAGTCTGGGCTGAGGTTCCTACAGGATATTGCCTATAAACACCTACAAGTACAAACCTCACAATGAGCAGCATGGCTGTTGGCACTACACTGTTCAAAAAAGAAGTTTTCATTTGCATGGCTGTAAATATACATCTTTAAAACAACAACTTAGTGGTACTGGAGAGAGAAAACAATTTTAATTTAAAAAAAAAAACCAAGGAAAATAGAAAAGCTGCAATTGAAGGACTTGGAAATAAAGGTAGAAAGGTTGCTGAATGGTCAGTGCTGCTTAAAACAGTGGAGAAATAAAGCTAACCTGTGTGAAATTAAAGCACTGTGAACCCCTGCAAATGGAATGAAAAGAAATTGCAGTAATTAACTAAATACAAGTGCTGCTAAAAACATACTGCTAAAGTGAGCTGAAGTATCCTTCGTGCAATAATATTGACATTTCAAAATAATAGCAGCTAAGTTCAATAAACAGCCCACCATAAACATTAAAGAAAAGGGTATTGTTCAACTTCACAAATCACCAGTTCAACTAGAGGCACTTAAAAAAAAAAAAGTATCACTTTTTAAATTGATTTCATAAGTTACCTTCAAATGAAGTTTCCAAAGGCATTTTTGTAACCTCTTTCTGCATACATGAATGAGAAACTTGTGCCATTTGCAACAGACAATTCAACTTCTATGTGATTGCATGAACTCAGTATTTCTCAAACATTAGGGTTAATACAAACTGAGAAAGCCATATAAAGTACATTGTTCTTTTTTACAATTAACTTCTTTATTAAATAAAAATCATGTCCTATTTTTCCCTCCTTCCTGTGGAAAAATACAGTTCCAGAATTTAACCCACATAACTCCAACTTGAATCAAAACTTATCTTCCTTCAATTACCACTAGTTACAGTTTTCAAAAATTACTACAGCAGATGTGGAGTCACCATCTCTAAAAAAAAGTTGTTTCCCACAACAGCTATTTTCACTTTGTAAAATCCTTCATTGTTTACAAAGTCATGACAGTAGTGCAACACAGTAATGATGTTCAAGTTGTGATTCAGATATTATCCTTAGTCTCAAGTGAGTGTTTTAAAGAAATTTGAATTTTAGCTTCATTGAAAAATATCATTACCCCAAGGAACATTATTGAAGACAATTGAGTTATGTGAAATGAATCTTCTCCACTGACTCTCGTGTACAAGTTTGTTAAATGGCTTATTGCACACACAGTGAAAATGGATTAGGGTGTAGTCAAAAAGGCTGAATATAGAAATGAGTGTTCATTCACAGACAGGTTTTCAAAAAGGTAAATAGTCTAGGCAAAATTTAAAACAAAATTATGGAAGCATCAAAATAATTCACTCATTTAAAATATGCAGCTATTATTAGTAATAACTGATTTGTATAGTTAATCAGAATAACCAGTATATTAACTATATATTTCACAATTTGTACTTTCACAGTATATACTCTGTTCAGAGAACAGAATAATCAGGACAACTTTATTTCTGAACTAGTTCCCAACTGAAGATTTCCATGCTGAAGTTTTTTGTTTTGTAGAAATGTATCTTAACAGCTAAAGGTGGGAAAGATTTAATGGAGTGATGTTTAGTAAAAACAGCCCAGAGGGCTGCTGAAACCAGATTTAACTTGAAAACCATTGTCCATTTCAGATGCCATGTTAGGCATCACTTTAGAAGTTCTCCATATTCACCTACACTTGGCAGCATTAGTAGCATTATTTCAGTTTCATACTACAAAAAAATTAATTCCAACTAAGCACAGAACCATCAAAATTTATCAGATTTATATACAATTTTAAATGGTTGAAGTTCTTTGATCAGTAGTTTCTGAACTACTGCTGGGAGAATAGAAACTAAATAGGGATGACCATATGAATACTTACAGAGAAAAATGTCAAGAAAATGAAAGAACTGAATGATGGAATATCTGAGTAATGACAGAGGAAGAAAATTACATATTCTATCTGATTTAAAGAGATTCATATTATTTGTATTACATGAAAATTTTTAAAAAATAATAGGAATTAGGCTTTTTGAAATTCTGTGAGGGGAAAGTACAGCACAGATTGTCTGGAAAATGTAAGAGAAATATGTTGAACAAAAAAAATCCTATGCAGAATCTACTAGAAAAAGTTATGAAATAAGAGCAGCAAGAGCTCTGTTGAGGACAAGAGGAATTCTTGGTATCAGTAACTGTCGTCAGCCATCTCAGGAGAACTGTCATACAGACATTCTGAAACGCGAATCTTAACTTTAAGGAAGACAGGTCAGGAAAAATAAAGTAGATATGCAAATCATCAGCATAAGCTGACAGTGAAGTTGTAAGAAAGCCTCAGATCACCCATGAGTAGGATAGAAGAGGAAGAGTGAAAAAGAGCCAAGAACTCCTGTGAGACTGGAAGAAAGAGCAGAATAGCTCTCAAAATAGACAGCAAAGGACAATGTAAGTGGCAAGGCAGAGCACAAGACTGTCATGTATCAGGAATACAAGAAAGGCCAGAATATTAAAGAAGTAGTGATTACTACTAGGAGCTATAGGACTGGAGAGACAAAAGAAGATTTTTATTATTTCATATAGTTCTAATGAGGTTGTGCATTCCAGAAACAAATAGTAATCATACCAATTTCATAAGCCCTTCACAAGTATCTATACACTGCTATAAAGAAGCTATTTTTACTGAATTTTATGGATTTGTCAAATATTAGTTTTTCCTTTCTCCTCCCCACCCCTCCAAAGTTGTGTTTGAATTTAGGTATTATGTCTTACACAGCAGCAAAGAGTTAAAATTATATTTAATGTTTAATAGATTTTCTGTGCAGGTTGTGTTAGCCTTAATAAATTTGAAACAAGGAAGCAGAGAACTGTACAATATGTTAGGACCTTTGTACATTTGTTCAGGTTTTAACACCAACAAGACATCAGAGCAAAAAAGGAAAAGTCAAATGGCAGTCATGCTTTAGTTTTTACTGCTCACTTCTATGAACAACAACAACTGGCACAACTAACTGGAGCCTCAGAAAAGAAAACTAAGTAGATTTAAGATACTAAACTAAACAACTTGGAATTGTAGGGTAGTCTTAAATATAATATAGTCTAAAAACGTATCAGTAAAGCTCAGTGAGGAAGGGCTCTATGGGAGGAAGGAGCATAACATTAAAGAGCATATGGATGTAAGAAAGGCAATTTTCCTTTTTGTCTTCTGGTATAGCAACACAATTCTCTTCCAGACTTTGGTCTTTGAGAACAATATTAATTTTAATCAAGCCTTCTTCTAGAAATATTGGCCACTTCAAAGTAGCCAAGGAGCAAAAGAACCTGTTTCCTAGACTGTATCTAACATTCTACAAGTATTCTATATGCATTCATCAAGATCCTGATCAATAAAGCACTTAAGAGTACACACTTAAATAAAAAAATTCATGAGTTGCTCTATTGAAGTCAATGAGATTATTATCATTCTTCAAGGTAAACTAAGCTAAGTGTAAGAAAAAGTACTCTCTCGGCATTCACAATCAACTTTCATTTAGTCACAGAAAAATTAACATCTATTTCAACAGTACTGGAAGCTGCCTAAAGAACTTGAACCTAGAAAAACCTACAAGCTTCCCTATGCAAATCACGGAGTTTCGATTTCCTGGTTTTTGCATTTTGAAATACCTTCATCATAAAAAAACATGGGTTCTCATCTTTTTCCTTTTATTTTCCATACTGAATCTTCCCTGATGTCAATGAATGCTACCAAAGAAAAAAAGGACAAAAATTAGCAGTACACAAACGTATTACCAATTCACACTTGCTTACATTAAAACAGTTGATCTAGTGGTCAGGAATTTCACATTGTAAGAAGTCCTTTCAAATACTATGAAAAGAATTTTAAGTCACTTTTTGCAAAAATGCATAGAGCTTCCATTTTGAGATGAAGCTTTCTAAATTTGAGTGTCTAGCAGCAGGCTATGTACTTATGCTACAAAGCTAATGAAGATGGAGTCAATATGTTCAACGGAGCCTAAAAAGGCATTCAGCTGATGAGCCACTCTAAACCATAAATCTCATAAAGCACTCTAAATCTCTCTCTAGGCTCCTGAGTTTATTTACTGGGTGAAGTTTAGATAACCAACACAGCAAAACTTACAGAAAGACACTTATCTTCTTGCATTTATACCTCAAACTGAACTCCACCTCTGCTGTTCACAGCAAGCCCACTGGTAGGAAGAACAGACCAGGAACTTTGGAGTTCTGGATCTGACACACCTCTAAATACAGAAATTCCCATGTATTGGCAAGTAATATGCAAACCCATTCAAAGGCATGCATTTGTGCCAGTTAACAACTTCAGCTCTTATGGGGAGTCATATTTAAGCATCTCACAGAGGCTGCTACTGTCAGGTTTATATCTGCCAGTGCCAGTGCTAGTGAAACTGCAGATTACAGTTGGGAAGCTGAATGTACACACTGCTCTGTGCTAGAATGTGGTCCAGCAGAAAATCAGGACCCACTTAGTCTGCTTTCACTGAGAATTTGGGAACCCCATCTCTCCATAAGAAACTACAAAATAAATAGGAAAAAATAACAAACTCGACTTGGATGATCAACAAAAGATATATACACACCATTATAATTCTACAAATATCATCTGGTTTTTTTCTATTATAGGAGAAGACCTGTGAGCTATATTCATATATACAATACCCTCATGTATGAATGAGAGTATTCTAAATTCACACTAAAAAGCTGAATTATCGCTTAAGAAATTTGTTTTTTTCTCCCCTTAGTCATGTTAAAGACTGTACATAAAGTTATACATATATATGGTTAAAACAGTGTGGTTCTTTTTTTGACTAACACTCTTCCCTTCTTTTGAGTTTTCTATTATTTCAGATTGCATTAACACAAGAGAAACAATAAGATGTTAGTGACTTCAGTAGTGCTGTACCACTGAAATATAATTGCCTGCCACAATAAATTCCTAATAAGAACAACTCTTGCCAGCAGATGGCTGCCCTGGCACTAAAGTTATTCCAGAAGGTAGTTATCCATTTGGTAGAAGGTGATGACGCTCAGTTGTCTGACAAAGATTCAAAACTATAAAACTTTTCAATTGCTCAAGTTCAACAGAAGCGTGATGTACCAGGACTCTCTTGACACAGGAAAATACTGAATACAAAGGAATTGAGAAATTTCCAAATGAATGCAGAGTTAGAACAAGGACATTATGTTAAAAGAGGTACATGTTTGGATTGCCAGTCTTGTAATAAAAAGTTTCTCACTTGTTCATGTCTTCCTATGGTTCCAAATAACTAAATATGATTTAAATCATACTTTTACATTTACTTTTAAAGAGAACAATGTGAAAAGGTTTTCCTGAATTATAATGGAAGTTGGCAAGATCAAGGCTGGGCTCAGTAGACAGCAGGACAGTGAATTCCAGCTCTGAGGTAAGGAGCTAAAAAATTCCCGAGAGAAAACAAGAGATGGCAGAATCAAAAGTAGAGGCATGACCTGAGTACAGCCTCCTGAGGACACTCACACTTTTTAACACGGGAGCTGTTTTCTCTTACAGTCTATGGTAGGTAGTGACAAGAGTCGCTACCAAGACACACAGTATTTTTACCTTTATTTCCTAAGAAAATTAAACTTTCATGTTTGTATTTTACATCTGGCAGGAAAGGTTATATCCCACTATGTCTGTCTCCCCTACTCCAGAACATTCAACCTACTGGTCAGTTTCAAATTGACAAATGCCTAGAAATCTGCAAGACATGATCCTACCTACATGTTAGTAACTGGATATCAAATATTCATATGTCCACACACTTCTTATAAGGTAACTAAGCCAGATTCTAAAGTTAAGTTATAGTCAAATGTGAATGAATTAAGAGGACAAAAATAACAGAATAGAATCTGTGTTGTTCATTAAAATACTAAGTGGTCTTGAAAAATATTAGTTTGGTTGAGATGCAATATTATTCAGAATAGCTTTTACTGGTAAAAAATAAAGTTGGCTTCAAAAAGTTTCAGAAAGCTGTTATGTCACTGAACAACAAAATGACAAATGAAATTCAGTCTGGATATATACACAGAAAACGTGTGTACAAAAAAACCCAAAACACTGCAAAGTATAAACATCTGATGTCATCCATGACACAAACCACTAAGACACTCAAGTTGGACTAACTATGAGCAATTACCTGAATTATTTATCTTTGACAAGAGAAATGGCATGAAAACATATAAATAAAGAAATAAAAAAAACCCAGAATACAAATCTCATTTATGAATCCATGGTGTTCTCAACTGTTAGGGAAGTTTCCATTTACTGCACAACAAAAATAAGCACAAAAAGCACACAAAATGGGTTTTTTAAGTACAGATGTTTTCAGCTTGTAAAAAGAGTGATTGTATACAGAGATAGAAAACAGTTTTGAGACAGTTGATGGGGGAAAACTGAATAAAGAATGATTTGACACAATTTCTCATCATCAAAGAAATAAGTGGAAGTGAATTTAAAAGAATCTTTTGTTAAATCAAAGAAGACAAATTTCTTTTCAGACTGCATAAAGAAATTACAAAAAAATCACTGTCACAGAATGTTTTAAGCAGTATACTTTAAAACAATTAGATAAATATTTAATAATACTCAATAGGCATTTAAAAAAAATCTGTATAAGAGATAAATATATAGTGAAGCTTACTAACAGAAAAAGATGGGAGGGTATATATACCTTCCCCACTGTTTTGCTATCATCTAAATGTTTATCTTTGTTCATTTAACCTAACCTGGTTCAAGGATATTTGTGGTCCAAAAAGCTCAGACTGGAACAGTGAGAGGTCTCACACTCTCTAAATTCCTGGCCATGAAAAACTAAATTTGATTTCAGTACTCTTATTTTGAGTCTCTTGTCTCAGGTGGCTTAAGGCTTTGATTGAGACAAGAGCAGCAATAATATCTTTCTTTCATAGATTCTACAGTGTCTGTTGAGAAATGTACAATGTACTCCAGTTTCAACTTCAATTGATTTTTTTTTTTAAATAAGCACTAAACACAAGACAAGTGTACTGGAAAACACTTAAATCATTCTCATGTTCAGGGAATGAAATTCGTTGATTGGATCTATGTGAAAAATAGAAACACAGGAAAAAACTATAACTGCATTTTTGAACACTTCCTAAATTCCAATGACTTATGGCCAGACAAAAATCAATATAATGCAGAACCTTTTTCCTGCTCTTTATCCTTTTCTTTTTTTTTTAATCTGGTGGGGGGTGGGTGGGGTGAAGGAGGAGCAAGGAGTGGTGGTGTTACAATTTATGCAACCAAAATTTTATTTCAAGAATTCCCTAGACTTAGACATCTACTTTCCATTTGGAAAAAGAGAAAACCTGTGCTTCTGCAGTTTTTCATGAGCTTAATAAAATTTCTGGATTCTCAGTATTTCTGGAAAATTGTACCAATATTATTTCTTAAAACTTAACATTAGATGCCTACTTTTAAACAAAATCCCCTTAATCAAAACCTAGTGATAAGCTACATAAATGATACCAACAAATCAATGGGAAACAAATATGTCTGTTACCATACTGGTCAATAAAGCATGAGGTCCAATATGGGATACATGAAAATAAAAATGTACACTAAGTCAAAGAAATGAAAAATACACTTCAGCCTTCCTTGAGGAAGGGAAGATATAAATGGTCATCAATTTACATTTTCCAGAAAAAAAAAATGTTTATTTTGGGCAAAGAAAGCATTGGTCTCCTTGATTAAGAAAAAAAGAATAAATTTCAAGAAGAAAAAACAAAAAAAATTATTTTTCTAGACCCACCTGCAGGATTTCAGGAAGAAAAATACAAGCCAGCAGGCTCCACCAGCAACAGGTGCTCCCTATTGAAGTATGTCTAAGGGATGCAACCTGAAAAATGTATCTTCTTCAGAAAGATGGCAAATAAGGACAAGCAGTCATTCTGATCTAACACCAGGGCTGAAATCACAGCTCTCCTCTCTCGTCCTCTCTCCCTTGCACCGGCTGTGGTACTCATCAGCCTCCTCACTTCCCTAACGCAAAGAAAACTAACAGATACTGCCAAGGAGCTAAGGGAAACAGAAACTAGAAGAAAAACCTATTTCAGCAGTGAGACAGTAAATCAACTCACTAGTACTGTCAAATTCTATCAGTGTTATTATTTGCCTTTTTCTGTGTCTTCTGTTAATCTTTGTAACTGTTTTGCATTTTACATGGTAGGATTTTATAAATTCTGTCATTTATGCCTAATTTTAATATACCTCGGTAACAGTAAAGTTTTCCTCACACAAGAACAGGGCAATACTGCAAAGTAGGACAGCAGGGCACTGTAAACAGTACCCACCTCACCTCCCTGGTTTTGTGTTTCCAATGAGTCTGAGTGCGCTATTCATGTCAACTTCATCAGCTACTTACTGGAGAGCTGGCAATACAGCAGTCAGCTAAATGGTACGAAACAAAAATGCCTCCTGGCAGGTGAAAATATTAGGCTGTACACTTCAACTCTAAACATTCGTACAGCACTTGACAGCAGGTATTTAGAACTGAAAACTAACATACATAGCTGCTACTTTATTTTCCTTTTCTGTTTTCTTTTTCTGAGCAAGCTTTTAGCCATGAAACCTGTGCTGGCATCTCTTCTGCGAGTTATGTACTACTACTATGATGAGTTACACAGAGAAATCACTGGACAAAAGACAGCACAAAAAGGTAATTTATGTGAGAACATCAGATCAGAGGGTAAACACTTAAATGAAAAATACATCCACTCCATTCTACATGAAAAAATAAATAAATTTTTTTACTTTTACGTCTATGAAAATTCCTATCCTATTTAAAACACCAGTCAGTATAACACCTTGTTATATTGCATCCGGATAATTCGATGGCATTGTTAGAGACTCCCTTCCAGCTGCAAGCTGCCTACAAATCCAATGTAGTTTTGAACTCCATATTTAAGCAGTTTAAAAATACTGATACTCAAAACTAAACATTGTTCTGCTCCAAGTCTTGGTATACAAGCACTGGCATTCAAGTCTTGTATTGCCATTTCTAATCAAGGATGAAGAATTGGGAATGGCTGCCACCACTGGAATGGCGTTGCTTCCTATCCCCCAGCACAGGAGTACACAGCTACATAAACACAGCGTGTCTTGAAGAGCCTGAAGGACAACACCCATTTTAAGAATTTAAATAAGCAAAACCAAAAACTTCAATGGAAACTGCCATAAAATGTCTTAGTCTGAAGAAAGGATACTTTCTGAGATTTCATGGTAAGCATATAAATACTTATCTAGAGTAAGACAGCACAGATGCTGAGCACTAAGGCATCTCCACCTTTTCTAATACAGTATCTTGAATCTTGAGTTAAAGTTAGAAGCCCACAAAAGTCAGTTTCAAACAGCAAAGCAATCTTTAAAATAGTGTCAAAGCATCCTTCTGTCAAGGACCAAATATAAAACTAACTTGCATTTTGTAAGTCCATAGAAATATGTTAAACACTTACATGTACTGAATAATTCAGCCACCGTGCTACTTCATTTTACCAATCCTTTGTGCCAAAAAAGATGATAAGGTAAGATAAAAAGGCAAGATATAATAAAACTCAGGTCTTATGTTACACTATCTTGGTTTGTGGACATGAACATTCATATTAATCAGTTTCAGTTCTATGGATTTAAATTTTAAATGTCTTGGGTATAACTTAACAAGCAATTTCTATATTGAAATAATTTACAAGGTATTTACTGCATTAAAAAAAAAACCCACAAAAGAAAAAAAAAAAAAAAAAACACAAAAACAAGACAACTCCACAACCAAAACCAAGGCCTGAATCAAGTGAAAAAGTGGGATAATTCACTCATTAAAATGCAATTCAGGTTAAAGAATAAATCAAACTAAATACTTACAGCTAAAAAGCTTTCTCAGCATATCTTTTGTAAGCAAAATGTATAATGTCTTTACTTTTTCTACTATGCACAGCTCTTCTTCAGAAGACAGTGATGTATTTTAGTGGATTTCATCGATGCAGTTACAGAATGACAGAGTATTTACTGAAGTGAGGATTTGGGAGCCTTTCCAAATTTCTCTTCCACTCAACTCTAACTAGCTCAAGTACAGGTATTTTGGATACATTCAATGATTTACTCCACAGACCCTAACAACTGACTGATGAATTCTAAATTAAACTAGACAGAGAATATGACTCCAGCCAGAGTACTCTTACTACCATACATTCCACCACAGAGGTGGACATCATTAAAGTGTCCAATTCTATTCTCACAAAAGTCACTGTAAGAACAGAAACAAATACCGAGAGACAGAATGCAGTTCCAACACCTCCAGCCAACAGCAGTTATCTCTCACATTAGGAAATACACAACAGTAGACTATTTAAGTGCGCTGTTATTCCCCTCTGTTGCAGTTCATGAGAAACTGGGGCCTGCTGTGAGAATCACCAATCTAGAATTTAAGCTGGAAACAGCATAGTATTTATTTTTCCAATGAAACAGAGGAAAACAGGCAGCTTGGCAAAACAAGGCATGGTTTCAGCTTTAACAGGGAGCGAAGAAGGCAAAAGAGAAAAATTTTATTTTCCATGAAAAGAGCAGCAGCAGCAGTAGATCCTCTTTTTCAGAAGGTGCCACTGGTCTCTTCTCATTGGATTTCTGCAGGAAACAGAGCTAGAATGCACTCCTGGTGCAGACATGAAGGGATCTGACAGTTCCCTCTGCCTTCCTATTCCTTCCACATGAAGGAATCTGACTGTCCCACCCATCCTGAACCCTGCTCTGACGCTGCTCTTACGCCATTCCCGCATCATGACACACACTGGGACTAGAGATGACTGCAAACAGGGCCTTCAGAATGCCCCATCCCTTCCCAAGAGACACAAGGTAGGTAGAATCTGAGCAAAAGCCCAACATCAACATCAGTGTAGGGATGAATGCCTGTAGTCCCTGCTGATGTTCCATAACAACAGGATTAGGTCACCTGTCTGAACTTAAAGTGCAGGTTAAACTACTTCTATTTACAGTAGTTCAAGAGTATCAGAGGGTAAAAGTCAGTACGTGCACATCCTAAGTACCCACTGAAAGAGCAGGCAGTAAAACTGTGTAAATCTAAGGAGAACTCCCATGTGTCCTTAATTTACTGCTTTAGGACACATGAGGTAGCAAAACCAAGCCTGATAACAGGATCATCAACCTTTGAGTACAGGGGGGAAAGTAGTTAAATATCTATTCAGCCCTTACAATTATTATTAGGACTGCTCCTCCTATCTGTATCTGGAAAGCTAATTATATTTCTTGCCTTTTCTCACTTCACATCTCTCTTTCAAATCAAACTTCACAGGTCAGTCCATAGCTAAACCTCTGAAAAACTTCTTTAACAATACGTCTCTAAATGAGAGATATATTTTGGCCTATAGCAGGCTTTACAGTTAAAAATTCGAAACAGACAAGAAAACCAACTGAACAAATTCCATCTCTGAAGTGTTTTCCATTCAGAAAGCAGCACTTCTAATAAAGCTGTAAACACTTAAGTCAGAAATCACAGGTAACAGAATGGCTTAATGACAAGTTGGGTAAAATTCTGTAACATTATTGCTTAACACTAGCAAAAACTTTGCATCAACTTTACCAGTTCTTGCAGGTTCACTGCATTTATTATCCATAGTATCAGGGTGAAAATATCCATATTATAGGTTGATAATCAGTGTTATACAAGCACAACTGAAATCTGATTAGCAACTTGAGGAATTGCTTGAAGTTGTTTCAGAAAAAGGTGTCTACATGAAGATATCCTTATTGGTTTTAAATATTCTATTAGACAAGACATGCATAGAGAACAGTCTACCAAATAATGAAACCTAGAAAATAGCACAGATCTGCTGTACCTGCTGAGTCAAAACACAGAATTATTCCTTAAGATTGTTTAATATACAAAAATAGTCCCCACTCTGCCTATAAGAATTCCATTTAGGTATTTAGATATAAATACCTTGAAGAAACCGTGATTTAAAAGATATCCTTGGAAATCTCATACAAAGACTTATGTATTAATCTTTTAAATACTACTTTAAATACATCAGAATTTAAAAAAAAATTACAATTAAATAATCAGAAGCACTCATTATGGATAAAAAGATCCCATTGAAGTGCAACTTGAGAGATGCCTATGACCTAGCAATAAGAAAGGGCTCTTTTCAGCATGGCAATAGTTTGAGAAATTAACCCCAGACTTCATTTTCAAAGGAAAATTCTCAACATCATTATAGAATCATAGTTCAGAGATGAGCTCAAATTGAAACTCTGTCAAAAACATCTATTTTTGGGGCACATATGTGCTGTTACCTGGATTAAGGAGGCTCTCTTACATGATTTTATCATATAGAAAAGGCTAATGATCAGGTACCAAGTGCAGTGCTATAGGTAGCATGGTAAAAAAACTTCAGGAGCTAGAAATACTGCACCAACAGCAACAAAAATTATTCAAAAGGAGATAAATTACTTACAGTAAAACATTTAAATAGCTCAAACTTTCAAATTATCAGAAAGGTCTTATAAAGAATAAATATTTTACACTGGAATAAAACACCAGGTAATAACAGATACCACAATGAATAACAGATATTATAATGAAACAAAGGAGGCAAAAGAACCTCAAATGGAAACAAGAACCATGTTCAATTCAGATACTTGCTGAAGATGAACTCTGCAAGGATACCACCTCTTAGAACACATTAACATTAGAACTGATAGATTCCTCATGCCTTAACATGTTCTTACCAGATTTGGATACCATCAGACTTCACTGAAACAACTTAATGGATTCATTAAATAAAGAGCAAGCAGTTCTTCACCCTCTGTTACAGGGCTGGAGAGGTGATCTAAGTAGACGTTCTGACATTAAAGTGTATGAAACTAACGGAACATTTCTACATAATGACTAAAGACAATTACATTTAAAGATATTACATCTCTTTACAAGGCATAATTTATGAGTTAATCTCATATCTACTGACTAATACAGTTGAAAAGTCTCATGGAATTTAAAACATTATTACTTTTCCCTCCCCTCATTAACTTCAACAACAAAGTTGGTAGATAAGGATATGTAGTTTAAACATATAGTCAAAAATTGCAACCAGAAGCTACTGGAACATCAAGTAATAGAACTACTAATGGGTAAACCATTTTTCTCAAATATTTTCTCAAATATTAATTCTTTCTCTTGATAATAAGAAAAGAAATTATTGAGGAAAAATAATTACTGCAACAAGAGGCCAGTAACATAAAGAGTTTTGTCTGCACAAACAGTAAGACAGAAGATGTAACAAAGGACAAAGGCTGAGAACTGAAGACTGAAAGCTAGTATTGGATTGAGTAGCAAAGCAGATGGACAATAAGAACCCTGGAACTCAGAATCAATGGAGAGCATTGATTAGGCACAATTCAATATTTCACTTCCCTGAAGAGACAGAAGGGAATATTGACATTAACTTTGAGTGAGTGTTCATTTTAGTACTATAAACTATCATGACATCAAGTGCTTGGTTTTGAAGGGCAAGAAGACTGAAGACATTAAACATTTCTAAGTGGCGGTGATCATCAAATGTTTCTTCTCTTATTATGGTGATTCTCAGGTGATATTAAAGCAAAAGATGGAAGAAAAATCACTCACAAAGATACTGGCATGTCCAAAACACATTACCAGAGTTATGGAGGTTTAAAAAAAGCACTTACTTGGTATGTGTCCCATAACCTGATGGTACACCGTAAAGGGACTTCTCTCATCAGCAAGTTATTCATCCAACGGAAAGCAAATTGCAAGTATTTCACCTCATGCTGATCCAAGTGCCTATGAACTTGTTCTGAAGACAGAATAAACAGGTATTTTACTGCAACTTTTCTGAAATCTTGAAGTATCAAGTGCATTGTCTAAAACAATAAAATACTCCTCCAATCTCTAGGAAATAGCTTGTGGTGATGCATGCATATTCTCACAACCAAATGAGAACACCCAAAATATAAATTAGTTAAACATTACACTGGACTGATTTTTCTGCCACTAGATGGATTAAATAACTGAGTTGCACTATCCTAATAAAACATTAAGATCAGAGTTTTACAATATACCACAAAAAATATACAAAGTTATAATGTGAAATTATTAGGTACATTTATCCTCACTAATTTCTTAGGCTACAAATTATTTGGAGCAACCCTACAAGAAACATAGTTTCCAAACAACATAATGGCCTCCAAAAATAAAATTCTGGCAATCATGCAAGAAAATTATCAAATTAAGAAAGTAAAGAAATATAAGGCAAGGACATGTAAAGGTTGCATTCATTTTAGACAAGAAAAGGTGAGATTAATGTGTAGGAAATACAGTGAGAAAACTTAATTTGCAGCTTAAGTAATTTCTTAGTATTACAAATAAATGCATATAAAACCAGTACAAATCAATGGTTTCTAAACCAGTACTGTCATACACTATGTTTACTGTAGAACATATACTATCAGAAAGCTGTGATAAGCACTTGCATGGGTTACTGCTAGAGCTAATAGAACTAATATACTATATGGCTTGTCTATATTGAGAGAATTTTCTGCAAAAAGGATCACAGACATTCTGTTAACAGGATTTAGTTAACAGGCTCAAATATGATATTAGCACGGTGCAGATGACAAATACTGCAGAAATGTTGACATCTTATTTTGGACAAATTTATGACAAGAAGTCTTTGTTAGAGCCTAAATAAGACATTCCTACTGTCTTTCTGTATATAAATATATTCTTTGGAGATTTTTGCAGCCCAGATCGTTCCTTCATCTAAATTCATGGAGGTGTATTATCAGCTAAAACAATGAGTAATGCTGATCTTCCAAACTTTACAAATCTAAGAAATATCTTAAAAGCCACTAATTTAATTAAAAGAATAATCCCAAGAGTATGGCAGCACTATTACAGGAAACATTATCTAGAGATTAAGGTAACAGAAGTTAAGAGATACTAAATTATAACAAAGATTGAAGCTGTTCATTTTTTTTTCACTCAAGATGTATTTTTTGGCTATATGAAAGTGTCAGCCAATATAAAACAGTTCTTTCAATATGGAAGCTGGCAGTAGTAATCTTTTAGATTTTGAAAACAATCAAGAATGAACTGCTGTCCTGACATGAGGATGGTGTTAAAACAAGTCCCTAGGCAAGTTTACACATAAGCAGAGAAAAGCCCCAGAATAATCTAAGATTATGCCTGAACTGCCAAATCAGATTTTTGAATCAAAATTTTAAAACATTTTTGTGTTTTAAAAATTAGATTTTTAAAACACAAAAATGTGTTTGATGCAGCCCAGGATGGGATTTACCCTCCTCTCCAGCCCCTCCTCTCCAGAATTACTTCATAGTGGGCACAGAACTTGTGACTTGTTCTTCTTAAATTTTCAAATCTTAAATCAATCATTGATGACTGCCCAATGCTCCAATCTAACAAGATCCCTCTCCAAGGCATCTTAGTCCTCAAGAGTCAACAGTGCCCCCGGTATAATATCATCTGGAGGCTTGGTAATGGTGCATTCAACTCCTGCATCCAGATCACTGATAAAAATACTGAATAGAGCTGGCCTTAGATTTG
Organism: Phainopepla nitens; assembly: GCA_013400175.1. Taxonomy (NCBI): domain Eukaryota; kingdom Metazoa; phylum Chordata; class Aves; order Passeriformes; family Bombycillidae; genus Phainopepla; species Phainopepla nitens. Next base: position 187,452 of record VXBQ01001271.1, on the reverse strand, counting down.
AACATTTAAGGACATCACTGGTGAATGCTCACCTGCCAAATGTAGTCTCATTCACTATAACCCTTTCAGCCCTGTCCTCTGCCAGTTCTACACCCACTGCACCATTATTAGATCACTTATTCACACCAAATGCTGAATACTTAAAAATTACTATTGGGTGTCTGCCGTTGCTTTAGAAAAACTTAGCTGCAAGTTAAATATACTGAAGTGAGATACTGGGTTAAAATTATTATTTGAATGCCACATTTGGATACCTACATTACAGACTACTATGATTCGATAATCTAGTACATCAAGCAGGATGCAAAAAAAAGGCAGTTTTATTTCTAAGCAAAGTTACTAACTCACAAAATTTTTGTTCTTCACACAGCAGAAACAATTTTCATTTGGTTGTTTGTAGCCATTAAAAGTAAGTAATGAAGAACAATAAATTGTGCCAGTTGTGATATTTCAACTATGGCAGTTAATGGGCATAATGAATTTCTTGAAAGTTGCTTTCTAGTCTAAACAAGTTGAAAAATGGATTACTAAACTCTGTGCTTTATACCTAATTGATGCAAGACTGGAATAGAAGATGCATTGAGTAAAGAAGCTAATTCTTCCTACTTTGTAAGTAATTGTAAGCAGAAGCCAATTTGCTGATAAAGGTAATTTGGGCCAGCATAATCTAAATCTAAATTTTCCATTTCAATGAAAATAAGTATGTGCAATGAACAAGAAGATCTATAATTACTGTCAGCTTTAAGACTTCAAGTATTTTATAAAAACGACTTCTACTGTAGTTTCTGATAGCAAAATTATTTTACAGTTAAAACAAAAAAATCTTTAATCAAAATTCAAAAGAAATAAAAATTGCATTTACTAAGTTTCCCAACACTTTCAATAAATCTACACAAACTTTGGGTGAGAGAAGTCTTCTGATTAAGGAATGAAATACATTATAGAGAAGAGATGCATTCCAAAATAGCATACTGTCAAAAATAGGTAACCTGTAGACAAAAACCACTTATAACTATTCATATTTTTATTAAATACACTTACTGGTACATGATTTTGAATTATCATATTTAGTCACCATAAATAGATGCTTCTCATACCAGATGGGCACATAAAACACATAACACATAAAATATTTATTCTTCTTGTTCAATGTCAGCATCTCATGCTGTTTCAATGAATTCAAAATTAAAATCTGTATGATTACAGAATAATGTACTAAACAGTTAAGGACAAAAACAACCTGTCAAAGCAACTCGACTGCTGTCCTGACATGAGGATGGTGTTAGAACGAGTCCCTAGGCAAGCTTACACATTAGCAAAGAAAAACCACAAAATAATGTAAGATTATGCCTGAACTGCCAAATTACAGTGGCACAGCACAGTGTCACCACATCCATCTGTACAATTCAACATTTCAGAACATTAGCCTTTAGGCGCTCACCTTTACTCAAAAATTCCTATCAATCCTAGCAATAGTTTCTGATGTATGACCTAGTTTTGAAATTTTGAATATTACTTAAAGTTTATTTTTCAGTAATATTTCATACCTTGAACACTTTGGTTTTAACTCTATTTTGTCAATATTTTTTACATATTTCATTGTAAATATAAAAAGCACTAAGTGTTAAAAATTATCTGAAATGCAGGTAAGCTAACAATCTCTCATAAAGAGGCCTTTTAGTTCAACAAAAGGAAGAAAAATGAGTATTTCTCATGAAAAGCCAAACAATTATTCTTAAAAAGTGCCAGAACTGCTCTGATACCAAAGCAAAAGGAAAGGAGCCAATCTTTGCCACAGGAGCTTAATGGTGTTGCCCTTTGCGTGCACAGAGTGCAAAGGTTTTTTTGCACTGATCCTTGGCATACGAAAACGTGCTATAGAAACATGTTAGCACTCCTGTTTTCCATGGAATCATATAATCATTTAGGGATGGCAACTCAAACACTTCCCTGGGAAGCCTGTTCCAGTTCTTGATAATCCTTCTAGTGAAGAAATATTTCCTGATATCCCATCTAAACCTCTCCTGCCACAACTTCCTCTTGTCATTTCTTCCTGCCCCCTCAACTTGTTATTTGTGGGAACTGACTAACCCCTACCTGGCTATAGCCTCCTTTCAGGCAGCTGTAGACAACAAAGTCTCCTTTGACCCTCTTTTCCAGGCTAAACACCCCCAGCTCCCTCAGCCACTCCTCATCAGACTTGTGCCCCAGAGCCTTCCCCAGCTCCATTGCCCTTCTCTGGACACACTCCAGCACCTCAATGCCTTTCTTGTAGTGAGGGGCCCAGAACTGAACACAGTATTTCAGGTGTGGCCTCACCAGTGTTGAAAACAGGGATAATGGCTGCCCTGGCCCTGTTGGCCATGCTGTTTCTGCTACCAGCCAGGATTACATTAGCCTTCTGGGCCACCTGGGCACAGGCTGACTGATGTTCACCCAGCAGCATCCCCAGGCCTTTTCTGCAAGGCAGCTTTCCAGCCAATCTGCTCCAGCCTGAAGTGCTGCAGGGGGTTGTTGTGACCAAAGAGCAGGACCTGCCATTTGGCCTTGCTGAACCTCACACAACTGGCCTGGAGCCATCAATTCAGCCTGCCCAGATCCCTCTCCAGAATCTTCCTACCCTCCAGCAGATCAACACTCCCACCTATCTTGGTGCAAACTGACTGAGGGTGAACTCCATTCCTATGTTACAGTTCCCACATATGGAACCTTGCAGTCCAAAAGAAAGGACCTTGTCACCAGTCAGTGACTGCTTTCTTTTTCAGTACTCTATTTGTTGAAAGCTAATTTTTAATCTAATTGTCTCCCCTGACTAATTTCTACATTGTTCAAAGCAAGAATGTTTATGGGATACAAAGGTAAGAGTTTGAAGTGAAATCTCAACACCAGACGCTGTCAGATGCAGATGCAGAAAAGGGCTTACAACCCTCAATGTGAAATTCTGCACACAAGTAATTCTGTCAAGACTACAGCTTAGGAATGAGTTATTTGTAGTCATGTATATTAACTTTTATTAAATGACTGCAGAAGACATTCTAAAGATCATAAATGTGCACCTCAAGACAAGATCTCATAATGATACATAGCTCTACTTCAAGTAATAGTAGAGATCCCAGTCAAATATTTACATGCTGATTATATCTTGTTCCAGACTTAGTTTATTTTTTATAGCTGGTTAAAATTGTTCACTGTAAAAAATTACAACAAAACCATCAAAAACTACACCAAAAAGTCTTAAAAACGAAAATATGACTGGCAGAAACACAGAAGTATTACCAATTACATTCTCCTCATGACCTACAATTTAAAGATAATGGTCTTTTTAAATTTAGCTCACTAAACGTAGCTAGGACTGAGAAGTATCTTCATCATAACAAAAGATATGGTCCATATGCTAATACTGAAAAGCCCAAGACACAGATAACAAAGCAAAAGAAGAAAATACTAGAGGTGGGAAGGAGGGAAGGGAAGGCCTGGTTGCTTCATGAAATCAAATGAGAGTAACAATTCTGAGGTATGCAACCCTAAATGGAGGAAAATATAAGGAAAAAAAAAATATTAGCAATCCAGAAAGATCTACCCTTCCACCTAAAAGTTAAGAAAAAACCCATGTTTTCAGGTGGACCTCAAACTTAGAGTTCCGAGTGCAACAAACAACAGGGAAAAACGTGTTTGATGAGACACTTCTAGGACACATCACTGGACTTCTCTAGTTTGCTTTTCTAAATCATAACTGTGTGCATTCATAAGAGTTTATGCCTGACACTTTTTAGATATGTGAAACATCTTTTTTCTTCCCTATTTCCTTTTTTTTTTTATTTGCCACGAAAATAGTATGGTTTGGCTATTTAAAAGTCAGAGTGCTTACAAGCAGTCAGGAATTTACAAATAATTTTAGTCTCAACTCTTGCTAATTCTGAACTCTGCAACAGCATACAAATATAATCTCCACAGTAAAACATAAAAATATTTTAGAAGATATATTAATTAATTATAATGCCCAGTGAACAGCACTTACAAGTGGATTAAAGTATAATACAGTAATTACAACCATAAAATCAGATATAAAATAACTAGTGAGCTAAATAAAATGGCTTTATTAAAATGAGAAAGAGCTTTGGAGTGCAAATTAATTAAAACAATTATGAAATGCTTACAAGATTTTCAATCATTTCAGCACCAAGCTGACATAGAAAGATGGACCAAGAAACAAGGTCCTTATTAATCACTCATTCTCAATAGCAGCAGTAAGGTCTAAATAAATTCTATGTCCATTTCCAATTCAAAATTCTTTCACATGGCTGAGAATACCAGTTTTGCAACTCTGCAATTAGACCTCTTTTTTCCATACTTCAACACAATCCTAATTCGAAGTTATTGGTGTCTATAAAATCTTTTACAATATAATTAAACATGAATATAATTTTGCACATATAGTTATGCATTCTTTAACCATCAACCAAAAAATCATTAGCATGATTGAATACATAACAAAGATAGATCAAATGTCATCTATTACCATAGTTTCATTATCAGTTCATTGTATGAACACCCAAGATTCAAATTAAAAAGCAAATTAATTCATCTATATCTATCATCTATATTGAACAGATAACTTGTTCTGTGAGTTCTGATTAAACAACAGTAAGTGCATTAATAAGAAAATGTATTAGTCTTGGTTGATATTTTGTCTTTTTGAGAGTGAGATTTTCCTAAAGAAAAAAGCAAAACCATTTTCTCTGCAGTTTAAAAACTTCAGTTAGCACAGAAACTGAATGTCCTTCAGAAACTGTGGAAGCATTAAAACTACTCATGAGGTATCTCTAAGTACTTTTTGGCTTAACTCATCATATGAAATTAAGTTCTGAACAGAACAGTGAAACGTTTGTGTTTGGAGCATTGGACAGTTCTAGGGGAATAGGTACCTTTATCTCCTGGGACAAGAGTCTGCTGAATGCAAAACATCCACACAATATTCAGAGAAGAAACTGTTAGAATCCCAAGGGAAGTCTGGACATTTAAAACTTCAGCAGCTCATTAAAAACACACAGCTCTTAAATAAATTCAGACCTTAGAAAGGATAATCCTACCAATACTAATCCTATTCTAAGGAAGGATGTTTTATAAACTTCTCCAATTAAATAAGTAAACATATTATACATAAATATTACGAACTTTATCAACCAACCTTTTAGACATTTCTAGAGCAAATATTTCAAAGCATGATAAGTATACAGAATGGTACAATTAAATAAGCCTTTCCACTGTGGTTAAACAAAAATGCATGTAAAAATGAAAAAGTTTTATCAACCTTTCATGAAGAACTTGATCTGCACATATTTACACACAACACATAACTATTTACAAGAGAGTTATATTTTAAAAGTTTATGTGAATAGCAAACTATGCAAAACATGAATTTAAAGCCACAACATGAAAGTACTTTACTGCAAGTCCTTATTTCTGGCATCATCTACAGAACTTCAGATAACGGGCCAACCGTGATGTTTGTAACCCAAGAGAGAAACAAGAAAGCATGATTACTTGGAGTCAAGATTAATTTGCTCAGAACATTAACAGGCATTATCTAATTTATTTGTCATTTGGTGTGAATGAAAACACATATAAAACATGGCAGCAATATGAGAAACAGGACTTGTAAAATTATTAATAGAACGTGGTTTTAAAAGGTGAAATAGCAATTTAATTGCACTTAGGAATATCTAACAGAATTTCCTCAAACAACACTATTCAGTACTTAATAAAAGTCATTCTTTTAAGCAATCCAAATATAACAAATTTCACACTAAAAAATCTCTTTACAAAATTTCAAATTTTTTTACAACAATAAAATGGAAATAAACTGGAAATTGTCCCGATGAAAACATCATATGTAGTAATAGCTGTGGTAACTCTCCAAAACAGACAATCAGAAGATGCATTTACCATGGAAACAGCAGAAATTCTGAAATTTTACTGAACCTTTGAAAAATGTAGCTGAATTCCAGATAAACTTCCTTATGAGAAAGTTAAAATGCAGCACTCTTTTTATGTTCTTAGGTATTTTTCCATTACTTCCATTTTCAAGAGAAGGGGGAAAGTATATATAGCAACAGTAAGAGCTTTTTTAGTTATTATTTTTAATAATTTTCTGCATTTTTCCATTTCTGGTTACTAAAATTCAAGGGAAAATTCTACAAAAGTATTAGTGATTTTTGGTGAAAGAATGTGAAACAGTAATAACAGAGAATTTCTTCATCTACAAAAAAAAGATCATCAGACTGTGCAGAACACAAATGCAAAATCTGGGTTGAGTTGTTCTAGAAAAGATGCAGGAAAAATCTTTTCAAACTTATCCCCACACAAGATGCAGAATGTTTATACTGAGTTGTCAATAGTGGCTTTATAATTTTCTGTAATACTAATAAGAAGCCAAAATATATAAAAAGTACATTAAGCATTATAATAGGCTAAGGTTTTTTCCCTAGAACTGCCTTATTGCTAATTTGGAGAGAATGCCACACGACTTCAACATCTTTTATCAACGTTTACAGAATCTCCAGACTACTATCTAGAAATGCTCAGCCTTCTCCAAATGGCTACCTCAAACTCTCATGTAATTACCAGTTGTCTTACAGTAAATTGAAGTTGAGACTCTTCCAAGCATGACACCAGCCAAGTGCTAAGCACCTGTAAATTCTGGAAACACAAATCCTGAATTAATTTGGGCATTTCTATATGATGTCTCTTTGACTTCAAGCCTAAATGAAGTAAAAGTGCAAGATAGTGCGCTACGTGAGCATGACCTTTTACAAACCATGAGAAATGGTTCATGATTTAGAGCAGAAAAGCTCCAGTGCCGTTACAGGAAACGGAAAAGATAATTAGTTATAAGAGATTCTTTATATTATTGAGCTATCTATTGATCCTCCTTCTCAATTTTTTTGTATAATTCCGAGAAAAATCTGAACGATGATGACAAGTAGACTAATGAGATTGAATCATGTTTTATCTTCAAACTCCATCTTATCTATAACAACATTCCATTAACAGACTAAAAAAATTCCATTGAACACAATTTATCAAAATTATTTTCTGGAGTTTAAGCAGAATGAGATTATGATTAAATTAAGAGAGTATTTTGGCTGTTTGAAGTCTTCTGCAATATTGTGGAGTGTACACACAAGGACAGTTACTTGAGGGGAGTTGTGATCCATAAGGCTGGGTTAATGAAGGTTGCTTGAATCACTGACATAATGCATTAGGACTCTCCAAAGGACAAGCATCACCTTTCATACACTGGTAATCCATTACTATTAGCAAATAAGCAGTACAGGCTTCATCCACTCACACAGCTACTTACTACATCAAGATTTGCTTCACCGTGCAGTTACCCAGTATGAAGAAAATAATGTGACACAGTACCAACAGGAATATTATTTTCTTGCACAGCAACCTTAATGAGCACACAGGATAAGTACAGCAAATACAGATCCTGAGGGGCTTTTTAAAAAGCAAAGCCACTGAATTTATATCAGCCATACATTTCCCTTTAACTGCAGTATAGCAAACCCAGAATAAAAAGATAAAAGCAAAAAGAAAATGAAGATTAAACCACAATATTCAATCAAACTATGTAATGATTCCACCAAAAAACCAATAAGTTCAGGATCCCTTAGGTGAGGCATCCAAAAGGTTATGACTGCAGTACAAAATCATCATTGTCTAATTAACAACTGAGGTTTTATTTTAATCTTACACATACTTTGGTGTGCTGTTCTTGCAAAAGAAAGTAACTGAGTGGACAGTCTTCTAGACAAAAAGAAATAGCCCAAAGAATAATGAAAAATGTGTATCTTGACTACACAAAACTTTTACTGGCCCCCTGTATTATAAAGGTTGTGATCAGCAATACAAAGTCCAGTTGATAACTAATTACTAATGTTATCACTCCAGAGTCAGCACTGGATATTTTAACAATTATCTTTGTTAAAAACTAATGATAGCATAGAATAGACTCTGTGTTTGCAAATGATACTAGATTGGGAGGAATGCTTGACACACTGAAAGTGAGGGCTACTATTTAAGGACCCTTGGCAAGCTGAAGGAATGGCTAAGAGGAATCTCCTGAGGTTCAGGAGAGGCAAGTGTCCTCTATTTGAGATGGAATAGTCTCATTCAACAAGCACTGACTGGGCACAGCTTGAAGGAAAGCAGTTCTGCCACGAAGAACTTGGGGAACCTGGTGGACAACAGGCTGTACCCAAGACAAGAATGTCCTTGCAGCAAGAAAGGCCAAACATATGTTAGGCTTTTGAAGCAAGAAAGAAGCCAAAAGGTTAGGGGAAGTGATTCTTCCTCTGTATTTGCCACTTGGGAAACCATGTCTGCAGCATTACATCCAATTCTGTGACACTGGCACACATCAGCAAGCCCAGTGGGGGGCAGAGGAAGCTGGAGCACTTCACACATACAAGGAGGCTGATAGAACTGGGTTTGCTCAGCCTTAAAAAGAAGTCTATGGATAGCTGCAACTACCTAATGGGAGTATGCAGAGAACAGGGAGCCAAATTCTTCTCAGAGGTACACTGAGATAAAATAAAAGGTGGTAGACATAAGCTCCATTTTAAATAATAGTTATTTATATAAAAAATAAAATAGCAGTGGAAGTAATCAAACTTCCAATAGTCTTATCCAAAGAAGCAGCAGAATCTCCATCCTCAGAATCACACAAAACTCAACAGGGGAAGACTCTACACAGCCTGCTCTAAACTGGCCCTGTCCCGTTAGATAAAGAGTGATCGAGGCAAGGGCAAAGGCTTGGAACACTGACTTTCAGAGGCCCCATTGACCTAAGCAGTTCTAAATTTCCATCAATATTTACGAGCAAACACTCAGGATGTCTACTGAAAACTACGAAAAATTTGTAAAGACCTCACAACTTTATTTTAAATTAGATAAAAAGCAGGAACCCACACTTTAATTTTGGTTACAAAGGATGATCAAAGGACAGTATGAGATGACACAATTATTTGCTACAACTGACTTATTTTTTTAAAGTGTGAAGCTTTAAAAATAATGCTTCCTAAACCTAATAATTGTCAGAAATTATTTAACCATATCCCTAAAGCACTGAAGGCACAAATAAGACTTCTGCATTTCTTTTTTCCTTAAGTTAAACAATAATACTTTGTATTATACTTAATATTTTTATTCAATCAAACAACAAAGTTGACAATCAGAACGCTATTTCTAATTTTAAAAACTTGGTTGAACAATTTGTTTATATAAATGTTCATGGACCAAGTTAAGAAGTCTATAGAAATTTTAATTATACACTTCATTTAATATATAATCACTTGCTTCTGAAATGTAAACATCAATATTGATGCAAAACTAAAATTACATATAAAAAGTCACATTATGAGAAGTTAGATTATTTTTAAAATAAAATACACTGATTTAACTATATTTTAAATATAAATATTTAGCTACCCAATATACAGATATATGGCCTAATATTTTTCACATTCACTAGCATTTTAAAAAAATGTATCTACAACAAAAATTTCTGCATACATTTAAGTTTATAGTGTAATTTTACACAAACATTTTTATCCTGCCCTTGGTTTTTGATCATTAAAAATACATCAATATCCTAGAAAAGCAAAAGGACCATTATCAAATATTAAGTATGTACATACAAGCAAGCAAAATTTCCTATGACAAGCATGACCACAAAAAAAACTCCACAGCATACATAACAAAAAGAAGTAATTAATGTTTCCAAGAAGATTATCAAATATAAAGCTACAGAAGAAATATTTTTTCTAAGTCATCACTGACAGGCTACTGTTGCAAATATATGCCTGGTTCTGCTTGGCAACATTTTGTTAATACTCTGTTCATTTATTTAACAAACTATCAAGAGAGTATGTTTAGAATGGGCAAGCATTATCTCTTGCATTTCATTTAATTAAACTCTGTTCTAGCTATATGACAGTCAGCATTTCATGAAAGGAATTATTTTAAGGATGCAGGTAAAATATTTCAAAGTGCGCTGCTAAAACATGAAAGCATAATCTAAAATTACCCCTGCATATACTGTAATTTATCTATAAAATTAAAGATGTTATTTCCAGAGCTCATAATTAATTGGATTCCACAGAGAAATTATGCAGGCACTCCAGATAGCAAAATGATGCACAAAGGCACAAAACAAAGTGCCGAAGGACAGCCATAAACAACCCGTGTGACTCGCCTGCATTACAACAACCATTGAGGCTTAATGTGAAATGAATACTGGCTGCCTTTTCTATGTGGTCATTACTCTGCTGCAAAGAAATTGCCATTGAATTCTGATTATATTGCCTTAATAAAAAGTAATGAAAGAGGCTCATGCTCCAGTGGCTTTCTTTTAAACGACAGACGACAGTGATCCGCAAAGGCCGGTTTGCCACAAACCGACGGTGACGCCTCACCGAGGCAGGCACAGCTGACTGCAGCGATGCTGGCTTTTCCTGCAAACATCTTAACCAAACACTTTCAGTGTGACATCAGTTAGAAATTAGTTTGCTTTTGAGACTTACCATCAATCCGACTAACAAGCTCTTCCAACATCTTCACTTTCTTCTGGATTCCTGGCTGTGCAAATGTGTAGTTATCCTAAACAAGAGACCATATACAAGTATTAGTTGCAGAAAAGCAAAAAAGGTTTCTTTTCTTTCAATTACTTTTCAAAATCCATGTATTTTTCTCTGTTTTCTCATGGTGTTTCTGTTTTGTGACCACATTTCCTAGGTCTGCTTCTACAGTAAAATAGCAAATCATGACACAGTACAGTCCTGTGAGTGCCCACCTCTAACAGTACATTCTGTAGAGCTGTTCCTGCATCAATTGCTCTCTACTGGCTCATCTAGTGAAGCTACTTTGATGCAAAAATCCAAGCACCTTTAAAAGGTCCTCATCTTACATGACAAAATGTGCCATGCCACAGATTTTTAAGGTGACTTTTTTTCTCAAAAATTTACAATTCTAGAAATAATGTAGGAAATATGAAAATTCAGGTTATAATCAGAGACAGAGTAATAACTTCAAGTGGCATAAGAAATCAAAAGTCTGTTTTAATGTACTCATAACTTGGGTTCTGAACTCAAGATTACAGTTAATCAAAATCTAACATATTATATTTATAATATTAATATTCAATAATATAATTATAATTGAATATTATAATCAAAATAAATATTTAAAATATATAACTTATAATGTTTGTAATTTATTATAATATTTATATTTATAAAATATATATTTACATTCT